>WAAB01016648.1:1934-28788 GCA_013389865.1 Piaya cayana | reverse complement strand
GAATAGGGCTTTCTAATACCATTTCTAAGCATTCACATAGTTATAACTATCCTGCAGTAAAGAAAAACTAAACCTTAGAGAAGCAATAGGAACTTACAAAGGACCCAGAAGGGAGGAAACTCCACATGATCTACTCAGAAGCACTTCCCTTTTCATTCACAGTGGGTGGATTTAAAAAAACAAAACATATTGACATGCATTAATATCATAGGATCATAGAATCACCAGGTTGGAAAAGATACAACCGTGACTAATTATGACTACGAGCTAGAATAAACTATGGAGTCTCACAACTGAAAAGAGCTTGGATAATAGTAGTCATAACAAAACCCAGTGAGTAAGAGAATACTACATACTCTCTGCTGTGATTTGATGGCAAGTCAAAATAAATATAGTGTGGAATTTTAGTACTTTTTGGGGAAAAAAATAAGAAGAAAAAGAAGTACGTGAAGCCATTTCAGGATAAAATCTTCAACAGAAAGATATGTCAACTTAGCCAGCCAACACTTCAGCAAACAGCTTGGTGGAAACAAGAACTGTAAATGCCACAGAGTTCTGGTCAACATGCCAATTATGAAGATCATTTGTGGTAGATTTCTCAACTAGACAGTCCGTTGCATCTTGCAAAATGAGATAGTCTTTAACCATCCATCTGCATTGCTTAGAAGGAAGAATTAGGCTGTCATTGAGGATTCTGTTTTGAGAAATGTACCTTGTTGGTCCTGCTCAGACACTGATGTTTCTAAAGTTTCCAAGTTTGTTTAATACCTTGTGCTAAAAATAAATTAAACTACATATTGTCCAGTAAGCAATAATCACAAGTTTAGTACATCATAATAAATAAAAAGAGGACATATTCTAAAGGTATTATGGTATATAAAGGTATCATTATTATCTCAAATAGAGTAGTTGGAGAAAAGGGTTTAAAAAATAGGAAAATGCAGAAAATTGGGGAATGGCTCATGATATTTTCTCATATATATGTGTGTATAAAACTCTTACAAAGATATATACATACATGTTTCACAGAATCATAATAAAAATCCTGTTAATATCTACACTAGGTCTATTACTGAGAAGAGTTAACATAACATTTAGTAAAGACTTATGCTCTTTTGAGTTGTGTTCTGCAAAGCAGCATTATAGTTCTCCTGTTGTGGGAATTAAGTAGTCTGCAGGTCACTAGTGAGTAAGTAGCAGAGAGTAAGGCAAATGCTGTACCATACAACTGTATGACCTGGACAATTTAAATTACAGAGTAATGTAGAAACTGGTTGAGACAACTGTTGTTATGGTTTTTTCCAGTTTTTAATCCTGAAGAAAAAAAATCCAGGCTATGAAAAACTAATATTGTATCTTGATGTTACCAGAACAACCACATAATTCAGGGCCATGTAGCCTAGTCTGAGTCTCAGTTAAAACAGTGAAAAAAGTGCTAGGAGATTTGAATAGTAAAGAATTAAAAGTTTGGATTATAGTTAATGCAAATCTGTCGGCATAGTTTTGCAGAAAACAGGGCTGTTTAAACAAACTTGATATCTTTCTTTCAAATTATAAATATATTTGATAATTATAACTGCACCAATGAAACATCTTCCTGTATGGTATTTGTGACAAAGTACTGTATATTTGCAATAAAGTTCAGCAGTATTTGAAATCAGTAATATAAACATTATATGGAATACAAACCAGATGACATCTCAAGAACCTGATGATATTTGAAATACATCTTTTAATGTGTATTTCTACTGACATCCCATAGGCATGGTAGCTTCCAACATCATTCAATGCTTAACAAATGAAGCAGAAGTAAGCATAACATCAGTGGCAGTAAAATGTGCAGATGAAAAGTCTGAATAGATGATAAATGATGAGGAGATATGAGTCCTGGAGCACTGAGTCAGTACAAACAAAGAGAATTTAGTATCAAATTCTGAATCCTGCCTCTGTGGATAAGAAATGTAGACCATATGCACAGAATGAGAAACCGCAACTTGTAAAGAAGGGCCATAATAATATGTCATGCTATAATAGAACATAAACAGTAGCGTATAAGAACTGTGCAGACAGTGAAAATAGTCATGAGTCTTGGCTGTCTGAACACTGAAGTAGAACACAGGATGGAAGGTATATCTTTTGTTTCCCCTGGATATGCCACCATCACATTAAAATATGAGAAATATTGAAAGGGTTAAATAAAATGCTACAAAAGAAAAAAAAAGGGTTTGTAGGAAACGCTGCAGAAGAATCCAGAGCACCCTGTTTGTTTATCTTAGTGGAAACAAGACTGGATGATTACAGGGTTACAGTGACTTAGTGTCTTTACAGAGAGAAAATAGAAGTACTGACAGGGTCCTGAATTGTACAGAGGAAGGCATATGAAGAACCAGTAAGTGGATATTAAAGCTAGCCTTATTCAAACTGGGAATCAAATACATAAACTTTAAAAGCGAAGACTATTCTTTTAGGAGGATTGTAATTAGTCTCTCACTGTCTTAATGCATCTCTTCATGTCAAAACAGATCACAGATCTTGCCAAAAGAGGTGAATATGGACAATGAAGCAGCCTGTATATAAGCAAAATATTATACCAGGTAATCCAAGAATACCATCCTGCCTGAAAAACCTACACCAATAGCTGCAGCTTCTAATAATGAAAGTGCATTTTTGCATGTAAGCTTTTAGCTTGGAGGTACTTATTGTCTTTATCTATATGATCATTGCATAGTATATTTTAAGCATTGCTTCTCACAGAGAATTGCAAGTACAATGCCAATATTCATGTGTTTAAAGCTTTCTTAATTCTCTGCTTAATTTTGAGTTCAAATACTGTGGAAGTAGCCCCTGGAAGACAAATGCCACTGCTCTGTATGGAAAGGGATGAACAACAGTATTGTAGCATTTATCCCAGATAATACAATGAGCCAAGCTACGTGGAACAGGAGGAGCAATTGTTTTTTTCTCAGTAAGATATCAAACCTTTTAAAATAAGAAACACTCACAGGAGGAGTATTCATTTTCCATACAGAGGATATTAGCACAAATAATTTCTGTTAGCAAAACCAAAAGTATGCAAACCTCCCACATGCTGTATTTCTGGGATTATAGAGTTGTCTATTATTTTTACATTCAATTATAATTTTTATTTTCTAAATTTCTTTTGTTGCTGTACAGGGTGGGATGGGTGGGGAAACAGGAATTTTTCTGTAGAGATTAAGCAGAGTACTTTATCACATTTTAAATGTTCTTGGATGGAGAATTAGCAAACACCTCAGACTACTGCTAATGTAGTCAAAATACAGATACAACACTAGCATTTACAAAGAGTAATATATTTCCCACCGCAGCCTATTTTTATGACAATGCATTAAATTTGGGGGGTTTTACCTCTTTCCCAGAACAAACTCACCTCTTGGCTGAGGTTTTATGATTTTTTACAAGTTAAAGTGAAGTATTGTTAGTTAACAGTCAAGATTACTCTATTGCCACTAATCACCGAGGGAATTAAGGGAACTGCTCTGACTAGGTTTATTATTATCTGTCTGCCAACTGGTAAATACCCATTTACCTTATTCTGGGATATGCTGATACTGACTTCCGTTCATTTCTACGTAGTATGACTTCGGTCTGTATTTTGGGAAGTCAAGTTGAGAAACTCATATGTAGAACTAATGGCCTGGTATTTTGAGCCTTTAAGGATTTTAGATCTCATTATATTACCATGAAAGAGGTGAGAATTAGCACAATACAGCAGAGATTTGATTCCTTGCTTCACAGATGCTGAGACTAGCATAATGAATCTGGTATTAGAAGATTTTTTTTGCTATATTTTCTTTTTCTAATTATCTGAGCACCTCAAAAGATAGGGTATAGAAAACCTACAGATCAAAGAATCTTACAGTTCATGTGGAAATATCTTACACTGTCAACCACAAAGCCTATATTTTCTTTTTCTAATTATCTGAGCACCTCAAAAGATAGGGTATAGAAAACCTACAGATCAAAGAATCTTACAGTTCATGTGGAAATATCTTACACTGTCAATCACAAAGCAAATCCTAAACACCATAGTTCCAGGCAGGGCAGTAAAGAGTGGGAGAGATTTAAATGCTGAAAGACAAGGAATAACACAAGATTTCCTCTCAGAAATCACAATTCAAGAATCATATATAATACCTTTTTGTTGTAAAATCTCAGCATCCAGCATTTCAAGATATGAGTCCAAAACCTACCAGACTGCCCTAGAGAGACTTTCCTGATTCCCGAGTATGGATATGGTGAACAAAAGTCCATATGAAGCTGTTACAGATCAGCACAGCTGATCCTTCTTTTTTATTTCTTCATCATGAGTTGTGAGACTTCTAGATGGAAGTCCGTAGGCTTAATCAGCATAGCTTTCTTAAAGATAGGATGGGATAGGATAGGATAGGATTATAGGATCATAGGATCATAGGATCATGGAATTATGGAATCATGGAATCATAGAACAGTTAGGGTTGGAAGGGACCTTAAAGATCATCTAGTTCCAACTCCCCTACCATGGGCAAGGACACATCCCACTAGATCAGGCTGCCTGAGGCCCCATCTGACCCAGCCTTGAACACCTCCAGGGATGGGTCACCCACAACTTTCCTGGGCAACATCTGCCAGGGCATCACCACTCTCATGGTGAAGACATTCTTCCTAATGTCTAGTCTAAATTTGCCTCTGTCCAGTTCATACCTATTCCCCTTCATCCTATCACCACAAGCCTTTACAAATTGTCCCTCTTCAGCTTTCTTGTAGTCCCTTTCAGGTACTGGGAGGTCGCTATAAGATCTCCTTGGAGCCTTCTCTTCTCCAGGCTGAACAAGCCCAACTCTCTCAGCCTATCCTCATATGGAAGGTGCTCCAGGCCTCTGATCACCTTTGTAGCCCTCCTCTGGACCCTTTCCAGTCGTTCCATATCCTTCTTATGCTGAGGATTCCAGAACTGGACACAGTACTCCAAGGGAAAAGAAAAATGAACTGGTTTTATTTTTTTCTCCAAAAGCTGATCCAATATAAACTGGCATGCATAGGAGAATTGTGCCTGATCAGCAGCCATACTCTATTGCATTGAATATCAACTTCTAATAGTCCTTTGATCACAGTAACACTTTTTACTTCCTCCCAGCAGAATATTCTTCACCACTGCTGTGTTTCATAATCAAATAGCAAAGAAATGATCAAAGGGAGACTATTTAATTTCTGATAAGCATATCTCTTTACTGTTAATATAGGAATCAACAGGTTTTTTTGATGGGTTTTTTTCCCCTTCTGAAGGAATACTTTGAGCAGGAAGGAAGGGGTTATTTTTTGTCTTAGAACTTCTAGGGGGCCATACTAGCATATTAATCACTTTTTGCTAGAGACAAACTGAAAGCATGCAGTCTGTACAAGCAAAAATAACTGTGTTCTAAGTACTGTGCTTCTTTTTAAACTCACCTCTTTCAGTGCCAGTTGGAAAAGAACCTAGAAATATTGATCACTCATAATGCTTCTTTACACACACTGGACTCTTAGCTCTTACATCTTCCACCTTAATTTTCTGTTTGCATTTTCTTGATAGTGGATACAAGATGACAAGGATTCTAGACTGTTTTGCTGGCTTGACATCCACTTTGACTACTTAATGAAAGCTTGTAATACTTTCACAAAAATCCAGCAAAAAACCTTCTTTTATTGAAATGGATCACTCAAGATTTATATACTAGAGAGCTGGCAGTAAGGTTAGATTAAAGTTAAGACATGTTCTAAAAGAGAAGAAAATGTGGACTGCATGTCAGGAAATTTATATTTAAACTGGAGTATAAAACTGGAGTTTACTCGCAGGTGAAACATTTCAAGAATCATTGCATGACTAAGTTGAAACAAATTATGCAAAGAACAGCCATCAGGGAATAATTTTGCAAATGATTTTTTATCTCTGACTTACAGGGCTAAGGATATCCATGGCACCAGCAAATTCTATCTGGTAAAAGTGGCAATTCCACCATGTTCTACTAACAGATCATCATTTCTATCATTCTCTAGAGGGTACTTCACAAACAAAGGATTCTATTCTGAAACCATCAATTTATATTTTTTACTGCCTAGGATAGCTGTCCACAATGGGTCTAAAAGAAGAGTTAGAAACACTATAAGGTAGAACTGCCATTTTCTTCAGTCCTGATCAGTCCAGATCAGTGAACAGAAACCAATTTGCCACTAAATATCATAGAAAAAAAGCAGGAACTCATTTTGCACCTTCAGATGGTAAGACAAACAGGAGACAAGCGCTTCTGCTTTTGTAGACTATGCTACTGCAAACCTAGGAGGTTTTTGCTATTTCCTGGAGGATACTGTTGCTAAAAAATAGTCACTGTTTAGATATCTGCCATTCACAAAGTTATAGAATCATAGAATCATAGAACAACCAGGTTGGAAGAGACCCACCGGATCATTGAGTCCAACCATTCCTATCAAACACTAAACCATTGCCCCTCAACACCTCGTCCGCCCATCCCTTAAACACCTCCAGGGAAGGCGAGTCACCCACCTCCCTGGGCAGCTTGTCCCAATGCCCAGTGACCCTTTCTGTGATTTTTTTTTTTCCCTAATGTCTAACCTAAATTGAAAATACAAAGATTGAAGGAGAATGGGTCAACTTGAAATTATATATTTTTTTCTACAACACTGGCTATTCCAAGGTATTCAGTGAGCTCTTGGTCCTTGCTTATCCCAACCATCTCCATAAACTCAGAACTACATGAGCTTTCATGAATGATACTCTACAGATTTCATGATGGATACAAGCCACAGTGGAAATTAATTTATTTGTGCTGATGTTTTAAAATATTTAAGTAAAAGAATAACTTTCTTAATATTTTATCTATTTGGGGTAATTAATAATAAAGAAAAATCAGATCTTTAGTATTTACACATTTGTTGTATTTATTTTTTGCTGTGAAATCCCAAGGTAATTATGCAGAAACAAAATTAAAACCAAATCATGTTGATCAAGACCTAAAAATCAATAGTGTCAGTTTCTTATGTATACTTGGCTAACTTCAACAATAGTTATTCCAATCATAATCACAAGTTAAATTACATTTACTTTAAACTGGAAATATTTTCTGGTATTATTCTGAACACTGTGTTTGGTTGTCTATCAGCTGAATTACTCATAAGTCTTCATAACCTGAGAATTATCTTAAAATCTATTTGGTTTATTTTTCTTGTTGCCTTCACATGTTTTTCCATAATCTTGCTGTTCTGATTGTTATACACTTTCTAATTGCCAATTAAATTAATTTACTTACGGGAAATAAGATGTTATGTTAGCATAATTCTTTGTGTTTGATAAGTCTTCTGTTTTACCTAAATAATATATATAGAACACATGCCCATTTCCTTTTGTAAAGATTCTGATAAGCTAAATAAATCAGCTTTTCATTTGCGATAACTTCATCAATGGTGGTAAATTTTACTGAATTTTTGCCTGAATGTTGAACCCCAGAATATTTCAGAAAGTCCTGTACAACGGCCTTAATATTTTTGATCTCTCTTGGCAATACACAAATGCAATAGATCATAGAAATACACTTTTAATATAGTACATAGAATCATAGAATGGTTTGGATTGGAAGGAACCTGTAGATCATCTAGTCCAACCCCTCTGCAATGAGCAGGGTCATCTTCAGCTAGGTCAGGTTGCTCAGAGTGCCACCCAACCTGACTTTGAACGGTTCCAGGCATGGGGCATCTACCACCAATCTGGGCAACCTGTTCCAGTGTTTCATCACCCTCAGTGAGAAAAATTTCTTCCTAATATATAATCTAAACTTCTACCCTTTTAGTTCAAAACCAATACCCCTTGCCCTATTCCTACATCTAGGTCATCCTGTTGCTACACCTAGATCTTCCTTCCTCTCCGTCATTTCTAGCAAACAGTCTCTCAGTTTACAATAGATTTTTTTTCCTAAATTTCCTAAACTGTTGATCTTTTATCTGTTCCATTATATTTTATCCAATTTCTGTTAATTCAGTGGTAACAATATCACAAACCTTCTTTTAAGGGATAAACATATATGAGTCATTTTTATGCCCTCTTCTAGATCAGACCTGATTCAGATTTGTCCAAGAAATTCATACACTGACCAAAGAGAAGGAAATTAAGCTACTATGGAAGCCATATTTGCTGTGAAGCATTGCAGGATCTATCTAATCAAAAACTGTTCTCATCCTCTGAAGATAGCTTTAAACTAACCTGTTACTGAGCTTGAGATCATGTGTAGAAAGGAGGAACTTAATACAGCAAAATGGTCAGTTATCCAGATGCAAGTAAATGCAGAATTACTCAAATTCTTAAAAGTCAGACTTAATATATTCAAATGTGACTTTTCTGTTTCAACTAGTTTGAGATGTAGCTCTCAAGGGGATGAAGATAAATCTTGCTTAGTATTATTAAAAATAAATGTTTTATTATCATAAGTCTCTCCTTACTTTGTACAGAGGAAAGAATGGAAATTCTCTGTAGGTGATAGGAATGTCTGAATAGGAAACATGGTTACATGGCCTCCTGGGACATATTTACATTTTAAGTTAAAAGTAAAGAAAAGATATAGAAAGATTGTTGGATTAATCATCAAATTAACAGAAATAAGGAAAAAAACACACTGAAAAAATTATTTAGCTGAGTTAGATTATAAAATAATAATTTGTTCTCTTGGAGGTTTCTCTTTCTTTTTACACTCACTGCTGCCTGTATTTTGTCTAAGAGTGGACATAGTAAGTCTGAACATTTCTTACGGTTTTCCTAGATGCTTTGATATGAATATTGAAATGATGGTACAGTATTTTATTTTATTTGCTCTGTTTTCACTTTGAGAAAATTCTGTATATTATTTGGCTAAGGAAAGCTAGCAACATGATAGAAATGTATTTCCTATGGTGAAAGAATATTTAGTATATATTGAAGCACCTGACAGCTTGTTATGACTAACCACAATCAAACACAAATGCTTATTCAATTAAAAGCCAATTTCACAGTTTTTTTGTTATGTTACCATAAAACATTCACATTAAATAGTTGTCTGATTACTATGAAAAATCTACATATCAACCCACTATTCCAGCCAATGCAAATGCATTTAAGATTAATGGAATTAAATAAAAAAATGCATAATATTCAGATATTTTACATTCCTTATCTGAATGTTAATATGTTTAAAAAATAAAAAATGATATATGTATTTGCCTTTGAAATATTTTCTGGCCATTATTGAACTGTATTCAACCTTTTGTTTAAATAAATGTAGGCTGGAGACATGAAAAAATATGAAATTTGCAGAAGAATAGCATATGAGAGCAAAATGATTACTTATTTGGCTGGGAGGTTTTGCATCTGGATTCTCCAGTCTAATTGAAAGAAGCTCTTTTCTTATTATGAGGTAAAAACAGGAAGAAACGGTTTGCACTCTGAAGTTCTAATGATAGGCACTCAAATATGAAAGTGTTGATCTGTGCTCTGTGCTTAGAATTAAGAGACTCTCAAATTTCTGTGACTTTATCTTAGCACTATCATGACTGAATATGTGGAAAAATGGCTCTCCTATGTTTAAAAGAAACATAAGATAATTTCTTCTAGTTAATAAAACAGAATCATTATAAAAAACTTAAAAAGATCAAAATGTCAACGGTAAGTTTTAACAGCCTTAAATAAGAGAGAAGAGACAATAATGAAATGGAAAAGGTTTAGGTCTAATTTGAGGAGAGCCCTAAACAATTTACGTTTTGACATTGCAGGAGAAAGTCAACATATGTCTACTGCCCTGCTTTCCATGCCCAGCATTTCCAATGGATGATTCATTGTTCCAGCTGAGAATGGCATAATGAAATTACATGATTATGGCCTATAATAATGCAGGCACTGCAGCAAATATCATCAATAAAAAGGTTAAATTTTTTAAAAAATGAAACATATTTGACTGGCTAACAGGGGTAGAAATTCAATGAGCTCTCTAAGTAATTACGTCCCATTAAAATGTTCCTTTTCATAGTTAATGACTTAATTTGTAGATCATATGGGGTTATGCAGTTCAAGAAGCTTTAAAATGGATGAAGAGAAAGCACTATACAAAATTCTCCGTTCTGAGTGCTTCTAACTGCAAGCCAGGTACAAAGTAAATTCACTGGCAGACCAAAAAGATTTAATACTGTGTTACATTAATATCATGCAAGATCAATTACTGGCACAAATAATTTCTCTGTTAACAGATTCCAGAATGGCTAGCTCAGATGTAAAAGTCTATAATAAATATCTACATTAAGTCAGGTGAATTATTATTCATGTGACAATTCAGTCAACCAGTTGAGAATTCTCAGCTCCTGATTGGATAGGCCCTATTAACCACAAAGCATGTTTTAAATGGCTTTGGGGATTAATTGAAAAAACCCAACAAGCTACTGGTTTGGGGATTATTTATAGGGCTCATGTGTTTTCTTCTGTTTGTTTAAGTGGATGTTGGAGGGTATGTAAATGTTTTATTTTTTTTTTATGAGGGAAGATGTTAATTGTCTTATATATTTTGCTCTTTTTCTCTCTCCTCACTCATTCTACCTCTACTCCCTCTTTTCTTTCATCCTTCTTTTTTCATCATAAACTTTACTTGGTTTACTTTCAGCTCTGTATCTGAGACACCATGCATAGCCTTTTATAAGAGAAAGAAATATAAAAAAACTTGTTTATGCCAGCAAGACACTGAGGAAAAATAAGTCTAGTGGAAGAAAGATAGAGAGCAGTCTATCTTTATTGAAAATGCAGTAACATCTCTAATAAGCAGAAAAAATGAAAAATATTCTAGTATTTGCAAAGGTTTTATTAAGTTATAAGGGAAAATAATATATGTGAAGTGTGTAGACTTATTTGGTTTAATGGAGATTTTTAAGTTTCTCCACTGTATTACAATAATTAAATGAAAAATTGTTCTCCAGAGAACACTAGTAATGTTGTGGTTTACTGTAAATAATTACCATGGTGTCTTTTCCAGAAGCGACATGACAGTCACAGTGAGATGCAAGCTGAATGGACTATGAGAATGCGAATTATTTACAAAAAGTAATAATATAAAATACAATTTATCTCATTTGCCTTTTGGAAATGTAAGCATGGATAATTCAAAACTTTCTTTTAATCGTTATTACCTCTTGCTCATTCATGTGTTTTAATGTCTGAACCCTGTTTAACTGCCTGCACTCAAACTCTGCAACCCTTATTTATTGCAATTATCCTCAAACGTCTTGGTGTAAGGCCTGACTTCTATCTCTAAGTGGAATTAAAAGAAGGATGAGAGTTGGCTCAGTGACTGCAAAATAGCTTAACAGAGAAGATTCAGTATTTTTATGTCGCTACTTAGTTCAATGGATGGTAAGCATAAGATTTCATGAAAGAGAGCATAGACATAATATGAAATCTTACCTTTCCAGGCCTTTGTAAAGAATATTTATAAAAACAAATGAGTATTTTCATGTTTGACAACAGTAATGATGTAACTGCCAGTGCTTCATGGTCTGAATAGTTCATATATAAAACAGACATGATATTGGGTACACAAGAAAATGGAATAGAATAGAATATTTCAGTTGGAAGGGACCCACAGCAATCATCTAGTCCAATCACCTGACTACTGCAGGGTTGACCAGAAGCTGAAGTGGTTATTAAGGACATTGCCCAAATGTTTCTTGAACACTTAAGGCATTTACCACCTCACTAGGAAACCTGTTCCAGTGTTTGGGCACCCTTTCAGAGAAGAAAGACCTCCTAATGTCCAGTTTAAACATCCATTGAGGTTCAGAAACAATCAAGGAGAACTGAAGAAAAGAGGGAATCACAGAAAATACTTATTTGGGAGAATAATTTTATTTCTATCATAACATCTTGTTAAAACTTGTAATAAAATTACTTTTTAACAAAAGAAAAGTTGTAGTACTCATGTACAAACCAAAATGATGACAGCAAAGATTTGTTTTATTGATCATTGTAACTGCAGTATTGAAATTTTCTTTTAAAAGCAAGACGATTAACAGAAGTATAGCTTCTGTAACATGTGGCTTTTTTACAGATCCCAATACTTTGATTAATGTATTTATTTTTAAAAAGTTTTTTCTGTGTAAACATTAAGATTTCATTTTGACAGAATCATATCAAGATGTTTGGGGTCAGTATATCTGCTTGGCCTGGGTGTTATAACACAGGACAGCCAAAATCTATTTGTGCTTACGACCTAGTCAGTGACAAATACACAGTGGTTGAGATGAAAGGCTGCAGAAGCATAGAGGTAGCATCAACATCAATCTGGTCAGAGGGTTCCTTTCTGCAAAGCATAGACCATGAAGTCATCAGTCTCAGAAGGCAAAAAGTGGTTTTACTTTAATACTAATTCATCTCCAAGTAAAACACTTATAGGATTCCAAATCAATAAATGTTATTGATTAATTTTCTGAGAAAGTTTTCTGCATCTTTGTATTAATTATTCCAATCTTAGACTAAAAATACTGCAGAAGTACTAGGCTTTTTAAAAGGTAAGAGTTTTGAAATTTATTTTCTTCTCTAATAGAATAGAATATCTTGCCAAAATGTTGTGCAAGATATTCAAGTTATATAAAAGATACAGTGAGTGGCTGAGTTATCTAAATACAGCCAGTGGGGCAGAGATAGTCTTTCCTATGAAGAAGCAGGAAAAAGTTGGTAAGAAACTGTTAAGAAATTTAAAGGCTAAAAAAATTACAGATGGTTTTATTGATTTTTAATGAGCTTCATCTTATTTCAGATCTAAAACCAGAGCCAGTTAGACACCAACAGATAAATATTCCTTCTTTTCAAATTTCTTAGGAGATGCTATTTGAGTGAGCTAGCTTTTATCATACAGTTTCATGAACTTGTAGTTTTTCCATTTGGCTTGTCTGTTGTTTTGGCAGTGCTTTAATATCATTGTGAACATGTCAGATCAGTTCTGTGTTCATATCAGGAATAATGATCACCGTAAAGCTACATCTTAACTGATATAAATATGGGGAATACCCATGATGAATCTCTGCCATGAATGTGCAGAGCATTCCTGCATCTACTGAGTGGATAATTAACTTCCATAGCCCCTCAGTTCTTTGTATTTTTTTTTTCCATTTTCTTGTACAGGTGATCAACAGAAGTTTATAAGAATTTTTTCCGTAAAATTCTTTTATACATTCTGATCAAACATTGAAATATTCCTTCTATCCACTATATCGTAACTGCTTATTAGAAACCACCTTAGAAAAAATGCAAATCACACACATAAAAAAAGAAAAAAAGAAGAAATAGAAATCTTAGTTCTGATGTCCATATAGATAACTTCTCTGAATTCAATATAGTGTACTATAATACAGTATATCAGTGGTGGTGGTAAACAGTGATGTTGCATCAAGATTAAGTTCTTGTTTACTTTTTTTCCCATTATAGTTTATTTCATAGAATCATAGGATCATAGAATCATAAAACAGTTTTGGGTTGGAAGGGATATTAAAGATTCCAGTTCCAACCCTTCCTGTGATGGGCAGGGCCACTTCCAACTGGATCAGGCTGTCCAAGGCCCCATTCAACCTGGACTCAAACACCTCCAGTGATGGGGCAGCCACAACCTCCCTGTGCAACAAGTACCAGGGCCTCACCACTCTCATTGTGAAGAAATTCCTCCTTATGTCTAGTCTAAATCTGATGCTCTCCAGTTTACACCAATTGTCCCTAGTGCAATCACTACAAGCCTCTGTGAACAGTCCCTCCCCTTCAGGTACTGGAAGGTCACTGTAAAGTCTCCTTGGAGCCTTCTCTTCTCCAAGCTGAGCAACTCCAACTCTCTGACTGTCCTGGCATGGGAGGTGCTCCAGCCCTCTAATCATCTTTGTTTCCCTCCTCTGGACCTTTTCCAACAGCTCCATATTCTTCTTATGTTGAGGATTCCAGAACTGGACACAACACTCCAACTGAGGTCTCACAAGAGAGGAATAGAGGGACAGAATCACCTCCTCCACCCTGCTGGCTACATTTCTTTTGATGCAGCCCAGGGCATGGTTGGCCTTCTGGGCTGGGAGTGCACATTGCTGGCTCATGTCAAGCTTCTCATCAGCAACTACCCTCTGGTAGTGGTCTCAGTCTGGGCTGGTATCAATCACATCATCCTGTACTGAAACCGGGGATAGCCCCAACCCAGATAGCCCCAACCTTGCACTTGGCCTTGTTGAACCTCATGAGGTTTGCACAGACCGACTTCTCCAGCTTGCCCAGGTCCCTCTGGATTACATTCAATTCTTCCAGTGTGGCAACTGCATCACTCAGCTTGGTGTCATCACCAAGGCAATTTTTCTCACAGTTTCTAATCTATTACATTTTCAGCTTCTCTTTCATTCTTAACTACCCTAAGTCATAATTCTAGCATATATAAATATTTATAGCATCCTGATCTACAAGAGACTATATACTTTTGAAGATAAATCAATTGAACTAATTTAGACGTTTGTGACCTTTTACTTATTAAAATGGAATAATAGCTTCTGAGCAGGAGGGCATGCTTCATACAGGGTACTGTATTTTAAAGATATTCCAGAGAAAACTTACACAGATATGTCTTTGTTTATGTGCATTTATGTGTATATGTGTGCGCACACACATATATATGTGTAATGTATGTCTGCATACATATATAAAAATATTACAATCCCACATAAAAACTGTGTTTGTTAATCAAGGTAATGTAGATGAACAAAGTTCTTGTGTTAGATGCTTCTGAGAATTTAACTATTGTTATAGCTCTGGGATGCCAGGATATACTTGTGAGACCTGCTCTCCTTTTCTGGGGCATATTTTATGTTGCAGATACCTTAGCAGATGATGAGAATATCATCTTTCTTGAAATTCCTTGTGCATTCACTTAAACATACCCTTTCAGAGTTAAACCCATGGAAAGTATACTTACTTCTTACCAATTCAATGCTTTCAAGAATAAAACATCAGGGAAGAAAAGAACAGAGTTTTGATAAAGGATTATATTAACCACAAGGAGGTTAATAATAAGGCAGTGCAGTTTGGAGAACTAATGTTTTATAAGACAAATTAATTGATAAAAAGATACTACTTTTCCTCCTAAATACCTTCCCTTGTCTATATTTGCAGACTCTCCAGTTAAAACTACACCAGCAGCATGAAAAGAGCCCATCATTGTAGGATAATTCTGTTAAAATAAGTGTTGAAAAAACTAAGATCGGAAACATCCCATGTCCCAACACTTTCCTGTTGCCCTGTTCCATCTGCTCTTTTCAGAACAAATAGTAGTAATTTGCTGTGGCAGTTACACACAACAGTGTCTTGAAAGCAAGAGATGATTTTTGAATCATTTTTCCACTCAGTACACTGCTAAAACCACCAACCACCAACTCTCATGTGGGAAGTGTTGTCAAATACTTCTGCCAAACTCTTTTTCAGGGTCCATGAGGTGCTTCTCCTGCTGCTGTGCAGTCAAGACCTATTTCTCTTTACTTCTGTCTTATCCTGACAAGTATGCCAGATCTGCTTGTTTCTCCAATTTGTTTTCAATATTTTTCACTTTCTATTAAGCAAAAAGTAGCTGAATGTCTTCCATCTTCAGTTTCCATTGTCCATATTTCATTCTTGATGGTCTTTTTTGTTTAATGAAGGAAATGGGAAAAAAATTAGTCATTATCTTATTTTGGAGCATGCTTGCATGTGTCTCGGAAGTCTGGTTATTTATTAGAAGCTATGCTCTTCCTAGAGAACCACTTTGGAGATCTGCCAAGTAAACTGTACTTGTTCTTGATGACTGCAAAATTAGGTGAAAAATTGATTAGGCGACAAAAGGGACTTATAAGGTCTAGAAACATTTCAATGGTAAAATTTTGTGCAGTGAATGTAATTAATTGATATGTAGATATAAATTAATTAGTCTCATTGTGATCTGTAGCTGTAGAAAAAAAGAAAATTTAATTTTGTAGGAAACTGATACTCTGAGAGTTATTCTTATTGAGAACTAGAATTTTGAAATGTGTCTGAAATTTCTGAGAGATTTCCAACTGTTAACACAAAATATTTTTTTTATATAATGGGAAACATTACACTAAAAGAATTTGTGTTTGTATATTCTGTTCAAGTGATATTACAATACTAATCCTAGATGAGTAAATACATTAAAGTACAGCTGCAGCATTTCATGCTATCAAATCAAACTTTCTAAATGGTTTGTTTTGATAGTTTGCCATTATAAATTTTGTTCAAATAAGTGCACTCGTGCTTTTCATAGAGATGTTAGCAAAATATGTTTCTAAAGTGTCAGTTGCATTGCATTTATGTTCAGTTCCAGAACATTCCAGTAACTTTAAATTATTAGATCTACTTTCTGGGTCAAATTTGGCTGGTGCTACTAAAGACTCTGATGATATGATATGATATGATATGATATATGAAATGAATTCTAGCCTAGTCTAGTCTAGTCTATTTTTATGTCTGAAAAACAAGCTTGCTGACATAAATGGTTCCTTAAAAGGCTGGAAAAAAGTTAGAGAGATTAGGAAATGTCTCTATTTCCAATCTGTAAGTATCTTGTTCAGGATGGTTTTTTGACCAGTGTCATTAAAGGAGAAAAAAAAAATCAGAAGTTTTAATGCATTTTAATTACTTTCTGAGCTTTATTTCTTTATAAAGTTTGCATCAAACTTCTACAAAAAAATTAATGATAATTTCTGATTTGAGTGACCAATATTTGTAGAAGCACAGGTGAATGTAACCAAAACAATTGTCAAGATTTTGCTGTGATGATAAGACAATTCAGATCTTTCTGGTTGGTGTTCCAGACAGCTCTGTTTTACTTAAAGTCAAATTCCAGTCAGGCTAAATCCTTCAACAGTTTTCAAGTAATTTTAATGTTATCGTCCTCAATTTGTCCATAGAGAAAAGAGAGGAAACAGAGATCAGGAATATCCTATTTCAATTTTGAATTTTTGAATGTTACTGTTTCTCATTCACAAACCTTACTGTAATTTACAACCTTGGGGATGTGGGGATCCAGATTAACACAAAGAAGAAGAGGCAAACAGGTCACACTAATACTAGTGTTTGTGATGGTGTGTCTGGAATGAAGTTTGTACCATAGACTTTGAAGGTTAAGATAAGGTAACTATTCTAAAACAAGTTTGAAGAGAATTAATTATGTAGACCTAAATGTGGGTCGTTTAGTATATGTTTTTCAAGGACTAGGCCACTACATTTCAGAGACTTGCAAAGAATACAACAGTTACCAGGAGCTTTTCCCACTGGTAAGTCTTTTTTTGCTTTACAATATTGTTTTTCCCATATAACTGAAAGTTAAATAGTCACACTGAAGATATCTGCAAAGTTTCAAAAGCTGCACAGTACCAATCTGACCTACATAATTTATTTTCCTCTGTCATGTATAATTAGTACTCTGACAACACATTTACAAATTTTGCTTCAGTGTTAGGGAATTTGTATTTCCTTAGTAACGCTGCCCCTTGACTATGGTGTCAGTAAATGGATAATCTAGAAATAAATATATTCTTTGGTTAGATTGGTTAGATTCTGCTCTTCTTTTTTTCTTTTTTTTCTTTAATAACCATGGGATCAGCATCAGCTATAGCTATATTCAGAACCTTAAATTCATTTTCATGGGACTTTGTGATCTTTATGATCTTAATCTTTCCGCAAACAAGATAAACAAAGAATATGAACTTGTAAGAAAGAATGATACAAACTTGCAGGAAGTAAGAGGAAGTAATTCCGTTCAGAATATTAAGAATAAATATAATGTAGATAAGAGATCAAAAGACAGACAGGCAGATAGATAGATGGAAATTCAAAGTCGTTCTTTTAGATTAAATGGATGCCAAATCAGAGCTAGAATCATGCCTATTATAAAAATATATATCACATTTACACACTCACATGCGTAAAGGTAGGAAGTTTTCAGTTATTTATGTCTTTTCCAGTGTTTAAATATCTCAGCAAAAATGTCCTTACAAATCATGAAAGTAAGTCTGCCCCCCAAGTGAAAATTTCATTAGTCTTGCTACTGCTTTTTCTGTGAAGTGCAGTAGAGAAATCTATCCCTCAGTGCTATGGAAGATTTAGTGGTCTTTCATCTGATAAAGGTCTTGAAGCCTGTCTGGAACACTGTGAGGAAATTTCTGCTTTCTTTTTTCATGAAGAACTGGGCACCACCACTGATATCATAAACCGCTGAGAAACCACAGCTCTCATATGTTCTCTTAGGCAGGCTGAACTGTGAAATTCCTTGCAAGACTTGTTTTCTGAGTACAGGTCTGGCACATGAGACAGAAACACAGAATCACAGAGTGTTAGGGGTTGGAAGGGACCCCTGGAGATCATCTAGCCCAGTCCCCTTGCAACAGCATGTTCACCTACAGCAGATATCAAAGGAACATGTCCAGGTGGGTTTTGAATAATTCCAGAGAAGAAGACATGACAATGGCCTCCCTGGGTAGCCTGTTTCAGTCACACTCACAGTAAATAAGTTTATCCTCATCTTAAGGTGGAACTTCCTGTGTTTCAGTTTCTAGCCATTGCCCCTTGTCCTGTCACTGGGCACTGTTGAAAAGAGTCTGGCCCCATCCTCTTGACACCTGCCCCTTGAGATATTTATCAGCGTTGATAAGATTACCTCTCAGTCTTCTCTTCTCCAGGCTAAACAGACCCAGTGTCTCTCAGCCTCTCCTCATAAGAGAGAAGCTCCAGTCTCCTAATGATCTTTGTGGCCCTCTGCTGCACTGTCTCCAGTAGTTCCACATCATTCTTGAATTGGGGAGCCCAGAACTGGACACAGTTCTCCAAATGGGACCTGACTAGGGCAGAGGAGAAGGGGAGGATAATCTTCCTCAGCCTGCTTACTTACATTTTTCTTAATAAACCTCAGGATCTATTATATTATTGATCTATTGGCCATGAGGATACATTGCTGGCTCATGGCTAACTTGTCCATCAGGTTTCCCAGGTCATTTTCCAGAAAGCTGCTTTCCAGCTGGTCAACCCCACACACTCGGCATGCCAGTGAGTTGGAACTGATTGAAAAAGAACAGTCTAATCTCACTGCTAGATCTGAGAAATAGAGAGGGTAGGGAGAAGAGTAAACATGGCGAAAAAATAAATAGCCTGGAGAGGGAGTTTCAACTGTGGTCAGTACAAAGTGGGTGAGGAGAAACTTAGAGCAGATAGACAATTACTATGTGGTTAAAAAGATTTAGGACTAGGAGACAGGAAGAGATCACCGAAACCTCATGGAAAGGATAGGCTAAGTAAACTGATGTGTGGTTATTGCTCCTTAAGATCTAGTCTATGGATGGAAAATATCAGGAATACAGAAACATTGCAAATGGCACAGGAAAACCCTTTATATATGAGAAATCAGGCTGATGTCCTATATACAATATGATCTACTGTAATCTTGAAGAGATTCTAAGTTTTTTACCTAACTACAGCTCTTGGTGTCTGGCTTTGAAAAATACCTCCAATGTTTTTAAGCTCCTTCAACATGCCAGTTTCCACAGAGGGTACTAATCTCATCCTGCAACTGAAGGTAGATGTCATTATGACAGAACTGTGATTTTTCAATTTCCTTTTTAAAACAGTAAAAAACTTTAGCATGATTATTTCACCAGGCAATATTCTAAGAACATGTGAATAGACAGCAACAGGCTAAAACGTAATGTGCAAATAATAATATTGAATTAAGGGTAAGCATACAAAATTAATTCCGGTGTTTTCTATATCTTTTAATTTTTAACCACTTATATTTTTATTGCTGTTTTCTACTTGATAAATGTGGAAGGTAATTGTGGTTTATATAGATAAATGAAGAGAAAGAAAGCAAAAAGGAATGAGTGAGCAACAGCAGTACTATTTTGGTTTATCTGGAAAATGATTGCTTGAGCAATACCACCTTCTTATATAACCTAGTGCAGCAGCTTAAAAGAAACAGAGTATTTTCTAATATTTGTACAATTCATACATTTGAAAAAACATGAACTGCAGCCTAGGCAACTCAGATGTGCTGTAATCTAGGTTGCTGCTTGCAGCAGAATGAATCTTCAGAACTCATGACTTTGCCAACTTATATGAAAATACCTAAATAAATAAAACCCATTCCCAATTGTACTCTCAGTTCACAAACATATATTCTCTCCTTGTAAGCCTGTCAATGGAAGTTATTTGGTGGAACAATTTATCTGAACTGAAAGCAGACTTACCTGCCAATTGAAAAAAAATTATTTCCCAACCTATTTATCCAAATTAAACTCTGAATGCGTGCCTGTCTTGTCAAGCTGATAACTGTACACTGGTGTATACTACGCAGTTTTAAGCAAATGTGCCTTTGTTCAGAATCTGGTTTTGGGAGTTGTAGCAGCACTTCTGTTGACTTTTCAGCTAATTAATTTCAGATTTTGCAGGATTTTTCTACTCTTAGTCTTAGTCGCACTTAGCTAGGAGCTTTCAAGACTAGAGTCTAATGTCTTAATTATGATTAGCATCACCGGGTCGTTATATGGTTGTATACAGGTACATTTCTGTACCTTTGTAAGAATGAGAATCTACAAGCCTGGACTTTAATAAGGGGTCGAAGATGAACAAGGGCAGAAATAATTTTCATCTGCTTTTTCTTTCCACGAGGACTTACTAAATTACATGCTTGTGTATTAAAGTGTATAAAGATCATTTCCCAAAAAATATTTTGAGAATTAATTTTTCTAAATTGATCTTTATCTACTTCATTAGCAAGTGATGTAGTCCTACTGGTGGACTAGTAGCTCACCTTACATATAACAGATATTAAAATAATAATGCATTTTCTTCTTTCTGTTTGCTTTTGTGAACATAAGTCTTTAGCTATTATGGCTTCCAAAATCTCTGTAACAGCTAGAAAGTTTCTTTGAAGAAGTTTGTAAAGGTTCTTATACAATCACAACAAATATTGTTGGGTAGTAAGAGAAGAAGCATTTAAAGACAATACAATCTAAATTTAAAGAATATCAGGAAATATTGATTCCCCTTATAAGACCAATCTTCCCATAGTTCTAAAGGGAGGTTCAGATCTCCTTGCCCTGGAAAGTGAATAATATTTCATATATTCAGATATATTCGGCAGACTAGGTCCTGAATTAGTGTAAGATACTGACAAATTAAAAACCTCTTTGAGATGCATTGTTGAATATTTACTTCTAACTGGTTCTTTTTCATATGCTAGGGCTGAAAAAGAACTAAACCACCACAACCACCTTTTTTATACCTTCTTTTTGTTGTCAATATGATTGTCAGGGCATGCTCCTGATACAACTAGTGTTCCGCCCAGTTGAAAAGAGAGTGTCTTTTGGTATCTGTGTGGCAAATTGGAGACTAAAAAATCTCCCAGGGTAAAACCAAATGCAGTATTTAAAACACAGCCAAAATAGCAAACAAGATACTTGGGTGCACTCTGAATCACAGCTTCTCAATGTTACAATAACAGATTACAATCTGGTTAGATCACAATCTGATAACCTGAAAACATCCAAGATCACTAAACAAACTGCAAGATAAATCAGATTCAATTCAACACACCATAGTGCTGATGAAAAAAAAAGAACATACAGTGAGATAAGTAAGAAAGAGAGAACAAAAAAGTAGCCGAGGGGGAAGGAAAAAAGTTATCACTCCAATGGAGCACTGCATTTCCTCTCAAAAATGCGATCCATCTGGCAGCAACTACAGTAGCAATTCTTCAGGAACATGTGGTCCAGTAATTCTTCTTCAGGCCTATTCAGTGGGGTGGTGGACGTGCTCACCTTGCCTTCTTGGCAAGATGTATTTGCCCCATGAGCATGTGAAACGTTGTCTTGCTCTGCATGAACAGAAGCTTATTTGGGGAGGTTTCTGAGTTGAGGCCAGGGGCTCTGGGCAGTCAGAGGGAAGAGGCAGCTCCTGACGCTGTACCTTTTCTCCTCCGACCCCCACAACAACCTGCCCAGGACAGCAAGCCCATCTGCAAGGGATGGAGGGGAGTAGTGGTTCTTCCTCCTACCTCTCCCCTTCCCCCCTATTGTTAGCCAAGAGCCACATAACAGACCTTCAGGTGCAGGCAGGTAGTCCTGCATTCAAAGTGTAAGACAAAGCACATATAAAGAAGTTGGCCCTCACAATTATCTTTTCAAAATTTTTTTAGGAGTTCATGTTTTGATTTGTAATTGTATGGAGTAGTATAGCCAGTTTGTTCCTTTTTCATTTATTCTTAAGCTGAATGTTTGAGAGGTACCTGCTGAGGAGGAAAAATGATAAAGATTGTAGTCAGGAAGTACATCATCTGATGTGTTAAGAAAATATGAGATTATTAAACATTTCTCATTCGAAAGGCCACTAGTGGCTGCTTTTTAAATATGTTAATGAAGCCCTACAGCATCATTTCAAGTTACCTTTCTTTGAAAGGAATAACATGCTACAGTAGCAATTAGAATACTGCTTAACATTTAGTTCCATCTTTTCTTTTCTTTATAAAAGAAAGAACTGAAAATCATGACTGAATTGATTTTGTTTTCATAGTAAAAAAGAATAAAGCTCAAAGTACCTATATTAGCAAATTACTTATATGGTTATACTGATAGCAGTGAAAGCATATGTCTATTGTTTATCAAATATATAAAGTACTCGGTAACACTTGACAGGTGTACACTGCATTTACAAATTGCCTAAATTCAAATATTTAGAAGAAGTGTGTCTCCAAACAGCCCTTTGTGAACGAGCCATTAGTCCTGTTGCTGCGTATCCTCAGCAACTACAGCAGTGACAAATTCGAGTTAACCTGCAAAGATAAAAATCACCTTTTAATAATTCTGGGATACATTGTAACTTTAAAATACTAAATACAGTTTTTGCATAGATAAAGCTGTTAATAACTTCTCTGACAATATACCCTGACCTCATTACAACTTCTAGTTTCTATTCTAAGACATCTTACATTTCTTACCTGCATAGAGTTAGTCTTTGCTTCTGGGAAAGAAACTTAGAGGACAGAACTCTTTCAGACCTCTATAGAAATGTTTCTCTGCATGTTTTGAAAGCATTTTGTACACATTCAAGGACCAGCAGACAAGTGACACTGAGGAAATAAAGTGATATTTTTTTAAAACGGGCTTTGCTTAATTAAGTAAAACTTTAGCAAAAAATGGCTTGACTCAAATTTGAATCTGCACTAATAACCTTGAAGTTCAGGACATGACATAGATCAAAATACAATTTGATAAAAAGAACATATATATGCAAAATAATGTTTTAATATCTGTGTTTTAATCTTTTTCTGAAACCTCAAGATACAGATTTCCCGAAATTTGTGGAAGTCAAAACAATTTATGATATGCTTTCATTCTGAGTACTGTGACTTTAAGAATGTTCTTAGACTCAAAAAAACTCCATCAAAGATCACTTCAAGGAGTACAAGTAAAAATTTATTATCAATAAAGAATCCTACTGGCATCCCTGAAGTTGTCTTTTTATCCTGTGACTCCATATCTTGTAAGTAATACCTGGAGGGGAAAAAACCCACCAACAAACAAAGAAACAAAAAAACCCAGCTTATTTGATTGCATGGAACAAAGTGGATTTCTGTGCTGCACAGTGTGAACACACCTACTGAGCCACCATCTGCACACAGCCTCTCTCTCTCTAACTAGACTAGTTTTGTAGCACAGTGTTTTCTGCAGCCACAACACAGTTGGAAGATTTTCTTGTCCTCGCAGAACTGTGGAGAAGCTAGCAAGGCCATGAAACTATACAATGGAATATTTAATCTGTTAAGTAAGTTAGTTAATTTCATTAGCTGAGAGAATATAAAAGATGCAATTAAATTCCTTGTAAATAATGTTCTTGTTAGGCACTCCCTACATTGAATTTTCCAAATACATATGTAGTGGCCTTCATGTCTATTAGAAGGACACTTTCTCAGGCAGCCATTCCTTGACTCTCTTCTGATAATTTTTGGGAGCCAATTTCATCATCTGGTCTCAGCATGGGGAATCCACTCCAGATGAAGGATATTTTTATAATTCTGGACTTCAATTCTGCCTACATCCCTTGCATTTTGAAGTGATGACATTTATCATACAGTGCTTTGTTGTAAAGATCTTCACCTTACCCAGAAGTTGCCAAATTTAATGACAATGTCTTTGTTTATTTTATTGGACTTCTACTGTTTCCTGGGAGAAACTGTTGTCAATATCTGTAAAATCAGGTTTTCCCCACCACTGACTTCTCTTTTTTAAAATCCCTTCTAGTCTGGTTATCTCACTTTTCACTTCTCTCTTTCCATTGGTCTTCCACTCTTGGCTATGACTTCTTCAATTTATTCCCACCTTTCTGTGGCTAAATTATTACACAATTATTTTGCTTCACAGCTGATACATAAATATATCGAATTGCAACAGTGCTGTTCAGTATTTTAGATGGTGGCAAAGGAATATGAACTGTTTGTCTCGTAGTCCTAGAGTAATATGAGCTTTGCAGATGAGTGGCACCTTCTTGTGGTGTGGATATAATATTTTTCAAAATATTTGCAAAACCCTACAAAATGTTAGATATACTCTGGAGTAAAAGAAAAGGAAAAAATAAATGTCAGATAAAAGCAATATCTCAGGAGTCAATTATTGATTCCAAGATAACCTAGCCATTACGTAAGCATGAAAGGAGCAGAAACATGCCCATGGCTCACTGGACACTGTAGCAGTATTATGTTTCTGGGAGTTGTAATGTGTTACTACCTATTTTTCACTCAATATGATCCAAGAAACTAGTTCAAGGAAGAATGGACCAGGTCTGTCAGCTGAAAGAATATGGAAACTGGCTTTTTCTGAATTTTTTCCTCATGTTTCTTTTGAATTAGATTTTCTTGTGGAGTTCATCCACATAAATACTGCAGTAGTAACAATAAAATACATCCAACTCTATCCCAGTATCTTTTTGTCTTAGTCCATAACTTGCTCCTTGAATATCTCTGTTTTGGAAAAGCATAGTTTAGACTCCGTAGCTGTATTGTGCTCTGAGAAATGCATGTGAATGTTGCTATAACTGAATTTTAACCCTGAACTATGTCTCTACTTTTTCCTGGTGTATTGTGAAAGAGGTGAATACAGACTACTGCAAATATTTTTAACTTTAAGCTATACAATAAACACAAGGATATATTATTTCTAAATATTAGCAGGAATATGAGATATAACATGAGGAGCTCTGCAAAAGCCTACTGTCACTGTCTTACAGTGCTTCAAATAATTATAAATCCTTAGGTTTCATAATTGGAAGATAATGGAAAGCTATGACAGTTGTCTTGACGTTAACAATTCTGCTTCTGTAAGGTGTGGGAATGAATCCACCTGCACAGAAAGTTTCTAAACAAGGTCACATAATTTGTTATTCAGAAGATGAGCATAAGCTCTGTGGCTCCAAGGAAAAGGAAGCAGACCTATTCTTCAATCCCAGTCAAAAACATTTAAGTAGCTTTTATGTTCATAATAAGCCAAATTAGAAAATCAAATATGGAAAACCTCCAGTTGTGAACTTGCTCAAGCTGACTGCTGTGAACTGCAAATTGCATGTGCACTGCTGTATTGCTTGAACAGGCAAAATACATTTGCAGTCAGCACTAAGGTAAAAGTAGGACTGAAATGCTGTTTTGCTTTTTGAGCCTTATACCCACACCTCTTCTAGTTAGACTTTTCTTTGGATTAAAACAAAACCACTTAAAGACACTCTCTAAAAGTTTAAGCTATGTATTCCCCAAACATTTCTTCATCAATTCTTCAGTCTTAGAAGTAGAATAACAAACAGATAGATCATATCCCACCCTTAATTTTCAGTAAGACCTTCACAGAACATGATGGTATGTCTATTATTCTTCTTTGGTTGCCTGTTGCCAAAATAATTTGCTGCTTGTAAACGTCAGCTAATATTGGTCAGGATTTCTTGGTCCATTAAAGCACTTCTCTTTTGACACAGATTTGGAAGCAGCATGAACGTAATATCAGTGATTTTTCCTAGGCAGGATAACTCTGTAGAAATCTGGCAGCAGAGCTTTTCACTGCCTAGACCAGCTGTACTTTACAGATGGCAGTACAATACAGATGTTCTTATATTCTTTAAAGTTAACTCTTCTTCAATAAGACAGTGAATCTAATTCCATAATCATAAATACACTTTCTCCTTCTTCCGTGATCACTCATGGAATTTCTTGTCCTTATATTTTGTTCGATATTAAAACTTATTCTGAACAAAACTGTTTTCCCCACTTTCCAAACAGACATGTAAATAAACAAATAAGGAAATGGATAATCTACAATATAGGTTTATGCATAATACAGCTTTCATATAAAATATATGTAGCATTTTATAGTAAAGCACATTGTTATTTATTCAGTAATATTTATAAACTTAACATATTACACAAGTCCTGTTAGCAATTTGGTGTCGCTTAGAACAGCAATATAAAAACATTTAACCATATTTATCCTAGCTAATACATTTCATAAATTCTTTTAAAAAATCATAATTCATCTTTTCTTACCAAAAGTTGGGCTTGTTTGCATTAAAAAAGTAAATCAAATAATCTATCCTAAAATGATTTTATACAGATTCTATTACTGAATCTTTTAGTGAAAAAAAAATACATAAAGGAAGGCATGAAAAATAAAGTGGAGCACTAAAATATTAAAATATTAGAAACATTAAAATGAAAGTAATATTAAATGAGGTGTCAGTGGCATT
>WAAB01016646.1:81997-132708 GCA_013389865.1 Piaya cayana | reverse complement strand
AGTTATGAAGATATTTAAGAGTACTGATCCTAAGAAGAATCACTGCAAAACCTCGCTAGTGACTGTTAACCAGCCTGATGTGACCCCAGGCACTCTTTGACCCTGACCACTCAGGTAATGTATTTATCCATTTGTATGATGGACATTTTCTGTAGGAGGATATTGTGAGAGACTGTATTGAAGGCCTTGCTGAAATCCAGAAAGATTACATTAATTGGTTTCCCTTGAACAACTGGGTGGTGGCAGGACTTTCCCCTTATAAACCTGTGCTGGCTGGGACCAATGACTTTGTTGTCTTTCAGTAGCTCAAAGAATGATCTTACAAGGCACTGAAGTGAGACTGACAGTCCTGTAGTTACTGGGATCATTTCTGCTGTCCCTCTTGAAGACTGGAACAACATTTGCAAGCTTCCAGTGAATGGGTACCCCTCCAGATTCCCATGAGCATTAAAAAAATCATTGAGAAAGGTCTCATTGTGATGTACTAAAGCACCTCTACAAAATCGGAGAACTAGACATACATCTACCTCAGGGAATACTTTGGAACCGAATGCCTTCTTCCTTCAGCTGCAGGAGACTTCAAATTTGAAAGCTCTTGTCCTACTGGGCTACTTCAAACACCTGAACATCTGCTGGAAATGTAGCATAACGAGCTATAGGCAATCCAGGAGACTCTTTGGCTACATCAAAGATAACTTCTTAATCCAGGGAATAAACACCCTTACCTTAGGGGATGCTAATAGTGGATGAGATGATCACCAAAGCAAGTGAGCTCATTAGTAATGTAAATGGATGTAATCTACCTGGTTATTTCTAAAGCCTTTGACAAAGTCCATGACAACATCCTTCTCTCTAAACTGAAGAGGTACGGATTTGAAGAGTGGACTGTTTGGTATATAAGGAAATTGTTGGTTGATCATATTCAGAGAGTAGTTGTCAACAGCTCGATGTCTAGATGCAGATCTGTGGCAAGTTGTGTCCTGCAGGTGTCTCCACTGAGATCAGTGCTGTTGAATATTTTCATCTATGATATAGACAGTGAGATCAAGTGCACCCTCAGTGAGTTTGCACATGATACCAAGCCGAGTGGTGCTGTTGTCACTCCAGAAGGACTGGATGTCATCCAGAGGGACTCAGAAAAGCTGGAGAAGTGGGCCTCTGTGAACCTCATGACATTCAAAAGGGTCAAGTGCAAAGTCCTACACCTGGGTCAGGGCAATGCCTGGGTTCAGTGCAGGATGGGGAATCATGTAATTGAGAGCAGACCTGAAGAGAAGGCCTTAGGAGTTCTAGTTTATTAGAAGCTTGACAAGAGCCAGTCATGTGTGCTCACAGCCCAGAAGACCAGCTGTATCCTGGATTGCATCACAAGTGTGGTGGAGGGAGGTGATTCTTCCCTCTACTCTGCTCTCGTGAGAACCTACCTGGAATTCTGTGTCCAGTTCTGAAATCCCCAACATAAGAAAGATATGGAACTTTTGGAACCGGTCCAGAGGGTCCTGAAGCTGTTCAAAGGGCTGGAGCACCTCCAATACGAGGCCAGTCTGAGAGAGTTAGGATTGTTCAACTTGGAGAATAGAAGGCTCAGGAGACCCCTTTTAGCTGCTTCCCAGTACCTGAAGGAGGCCTACAAGAAAACTGGGGAAGGATGTTTTTATAAAAGCATGTAGTGATAGGCTGAGGGGGAATGGCTTTAAATTGGAAGGAGTTGAATTTAGACTAGACATTAAGAAGATATTCTTCATGACAAGGTTGGTGAGGCACTGGAACAGGTTCCCGAAGAAGTTGTGTATGTCCCATCCCTGGAAGTGTTTAAGCCAGGTTGGATGAGTCCTTGAGCAGTCTGATCTAGTGGGAGGTGTCCTTGCCTGTGGCAGGAGTGTTGGAACTGGTTGATCTTTAATGTCCCTTCCAACTCAAACCATTCTATGATTCTATGATTCAAATATTCTCTATGGCCTGGACACAGAATTATTAAACTATGAATATAAATGTTCACCTAGCACTCATACTAAATAACAATGTGTATTGTGGAGTATATTTGAGTATAATATCTTGATGAAATTAGAACAATTAACCTTAAAGATATAGCTGAATGTAAATTAAATTGATTGACTTCAATCATAAATGTAGTTAAATCTAAAGTGATGGGACACGAGCCTATAATATGGGAATTAAACTTGAACCATTATAATCAAATTTTATAAAATAGAGAGTCTCATTGATAGAAGCAGGAAACAATGGTCAATTTAAAAAGGCATAAAAGAACACAAACTGATAGGGGCTTACATTGAGGCTGTATATTTTGACTGCTGTAAAATGTGAAATCAATGGACAAACTTCAAAAGGAAACACTGAAAGAACACAACATGTAGTCTCAAGCCATGTCATTTCCATCCAGAACATATATAAATTAGCCTTTTTTAAACAGTTTTTTTCTGTGTATCCCTCCCAGGCCTGGGTACATAAAGAAATTATAAGTCAGAAAGTGGGTGAAAATGCAAAAGCAATTAAACATATTGCATGGTTCAGGCTCTCTTTACTCTTATCTTCTTCTTCCCCTTTTTGATTCAGTATAAGACAATGGTGACAAAAAAAAATTAATGGAAAGAAAGTGGATTGGTCAGGGTTTTTTTTCAATTACTGCAGTAAAATGTACACATTCTTAAATCTCAGTTTATAATCTTTGAAATGAAATTACCTAAAACTGTACAGTTCTCAGTTAATAAAAATTATGCATAATCAATTCTTCAGTTAAAAATTAAGATGTGCATTAACGGAGCAAAATGCATATGATTTCTCCGCTATGTTTTACAGTAAGAATGAGTTTTATTACTGCATATAACATCATAGAATCACAGAATGGTTTGAATTAGAAGGGGCCTTACAGATCACCCAGTTCCAACAACCCTGTGATGGGCAGGGACACCTCCCACTAGACCAAGCTACTCAAGGTCCCATCCAACCTGGCCTTGAACACTTCCAGGAAAAGGGCATCCACAAATTCCCTGGGCAACATGCTCGATGCCTCACCACCCCCATTGTGAAGAAGTTCCTCCTAATGTCTAGTCTAAATCTTCCTCTCTCCAATTTATAGCCATTCTTCCAGTTGTGTCACTACATGCCTTTATAAAAAGTCCCTCCCCAGCTTTCTTGTAAGCCCCATTCAGGTACTGGAAGGTCTGGACACTGGAAGATACTGAACACCGTAAGGTCTCCCTGGAGCCTTCTCCAGATGAAACCAATCCAAATCTCTAGGCCTGTAAACTTCATGGCTGGTGCTCTTTCCTTCTGATAATCTTTGAAATGAAATTACCTAAAACTGTACAGTTCTCAGTTAATAAAAATTATGCATAATCAATTCTTCAGTTAAAAATTAAGATGTGCATTAACGGAGCAAAATGCATATGATTTCTCCGCTATGTTTTACAGTAAGAATGAGTTTTATTACTGCATATAACATCATAGAATCACAGAATGGTTTGAATTAGAAGGGGCCTTACAGATCACCCAGTTCCAACAACCCTGTGATGGGTAGGGACACCTCCCACTAGACCAAGCTACTCAAGGTCCCATCCAACCTGGCCTTGAACACTTCCAGGAAAAGGGCATCCACAAATTCCCTGGGCAACATGCTCGATGCCTCACCACCCCCATTGTGAAGAAGTTCCTCCTAATGTCTAGTCTAAATCTTCCTCTCTCCAATTTATAGCCATTCTTCCAGTTGTGTCACTACATGCCTTTATAAAAAGTCCCTCCCCAGCTTTCTTGTAAGCCCCATTCAGGTACTGGAAGGTCTGGACACTGGAAGATACTGAACACCGTAAGGTCTCCCTGGAGCCTTCTCCAGATGAAACCAATCCAAATCTCTAGGCCTGTAAACTTCATGGCTGGTGCTCTTTCCTTCTGATCATAGAATCACACAATCATAGAATCATAGAACAGTTTGGGTTGGAGTGAACTGGTGGCATTTTGATAAAATGGAATTAATGTTAATGGGTAAAACATAGGCAGCAGACTGACTCATATCTGGGAAAAAATACAGATAGCTAAGCTGTTAAATGCAACATGGCTGGTGGATATTTCATGTTAATCATAATTACTGATAACTACCTTAATTTCAACTAACGATGTTATGTTGCTGAACTCAGTAGCCTATACTAAATTGTTCTGTTAGTTGTGCTTTGCAGCTTGCAGTGACAGTGCTGCCAGAGAAGACTCTAAGAAGCATGTGCACTCCATGCTAGCATCTTTTTTTTGAAGGAGTTATGTTTCGAGCTGTTTGATTTAGCAATAATGCCTTAGAACACACACTTAATTCTCAATTCCAAAGCCTATACAAAAATGTATTCCTGTTACTGCTTTACAGCTTGAAGTGAAAGTGCGGTCAGAGAAGACTCAAGGAAGAATGAGCATTCAATCCAAGAAGCTTCCCTGCGAGAGTTATGTTTCCAGATATTCAATTTTGAAATAGCAGCTTATAACGTAGAGTTAAGTCTCAATTCTCAAATTTATATGAAAATGTTAGTTCTTTGCAGGTTGCAGTGAAAGCACTACATGACAAGACTCTAATGAACAGGAGCATTCGAACCTAGCATCTTCCCTGAGGAGTTGTTTCCAGCTAGTCAATTTTGCTAAAACGCGTTACCAAGCACAGTTAAATCACAATTCACTAGCCTATAGTAAAATGTTCTGATAGTCATGCTTTGCAGCATGCAGTGAAAGTGGTATATGAGAAGACTATGACAAGCTGCAGCATTCAATCCTAGCAACTTCCTTGCAGAACTTATGCTTAAAGATCTAAAATTTTGCAGATGTGCCTCAACAGACATAGCAATGTTACAATCCACAACCCTATACTAAAATGTTCCATTAGTCGTTCTTTGCAGCTTGCAGTGAAAGTGCTACCAGAGGACTCTAACAAGCATCTGCACTCCATGCTAGCACCTTTCCTACAGGACTTAATTTTCCAGCTTTCAGTTTTGCTAAACTTTCTTAATTAGGAACAGTTAAGTCACAATTCACTAGTCTGTAATAAAATATTGTTAGTCATTCTCTGCATCTTGCAGTGAAAGCGCTGCTGGAGAAGACTCTAACAAGCTTCTGCATTCCATGCTAGCATCGTCATTGCAGGAGTTATGCTTCCCCATATTCCATTTTGTAATAGCACATTAGAACACAGTTACATCTCAATTCACAAGCCTATAAGAAAACATATTCCTGGCTGTGCTTTGCAGCTTGCAGTGAAAGTACTGCCAGAGAAGACTCTAACAAGCAGTTGCATTTGATCCTAAAAACTTCCTTTCAGTACTTATGCTTAAAGCTATAAAATTCTGCAGTTTCACGTCAACAGACATATTGATGTTGCAATACTGAAACCTAGACTAAAACGTTCTGTAAGTTGTGCTTTGCAGCTTGCTGTGAAATCACCACAAGGGAAGACACTAACAAGCATCTGCATTCCTTGTCAGCATCTTCCCTGTGGGTATTATGTTTCCAGCTATTGAGTTTTGCAACAGGGACTTAGAACGCACAGTTAAGTCTAGTTCAAAAGCCTATACAAAAATGTATTCCTGTTAGTGCTTTGAAGATTGCAGTGAAAGTGCAACATGTGAGATATATGATTCCATCTGTTCAACTTTGCTAAAGAGCCTTAATAGGCACAGTTGAGTCTGAATTCACTAGCCTATATACTGAAATGTTCTGTTAATCATCCTTCGCAGCTTACAGTGAAAGCGCTACCTGAGAAGACTCTAACAAGAGCCAGCATCTAACTGTAGCATCTTCCAGGTGGTACTTGTGCTTAACTCTCTAAAATTTTGAAGTGATGCCTTAATAGCCATGGTGGTTACAGTTCACAAACCTATACTGAAAGTTCTATAAGTCGTGCTTTGCAGTGAAAGCACTATAAGAGAAGACATTCAGAAGCAGTAGAATTCCATGTTGCCATCTTCTCTGTGGGAGTTATTTAATTTTCCTAAAGCGCCTTAGTAGGCACAGTTAAGTCAGAATTCTCTAGCCTACACTAAAACGTTCTGTTAGTCATGCTTTGTAGCTTGCAGTGACAGTGCTGCCAGAGAAGACTCTAAGAAGCATGTGCACTCCATGCTAGCATCTTTTTTTTGAAGGAGTTATGTTTCGAGCTGTTTGATTTAGCAATAATGCCTTAGAACACACACTTAATTCTCAATTCCAAAGCCTATACAAAAATGTATTCCTGTTACTGCTTTGCAGCTTGAAGTGAAAGTGCGGCCAGAGAAGACTCAAGGAAGAATGAGCATTCGATCCAAGAAGCTTCCCTACGAGAGTTATATCCTCTTCCCCAAGATATTTTCAAGTGGATGACCATGAGGGTGGAAAAGACCTGTCCTGTGTTTCTGTCATGGCTGTTTGACATAGTGAGTGGTGAAGAAGTACAACCCTAGCCCCAGAACCCTTTATCCAAAATGTAAGCATTTTTCACATCCCAGCTCTCTCCTAGGGGCAGTATCTTTACTGTTTGCTTCTAGGGGACTGAGCCTCTGTTGGCTGAGAGCATCCTCAGTGGAGAGCAACCACTCGCCATTGCCCCCCCACGTCTGCACCCATGGCCCTTCAATGCCAGCCTCGCACTGCCGACATGCAGCTGCAGAGCACAGCTTGCCAACCACTTCCAGGTTTACCCAGTCTGCCTGTAAAAGACAAGGGTTCCAGTCTTNTAAGTTGTGCTTTGCAGCTTGCTGTGAAATCACCACAAGGGAAGACACTAACAAGCATCTGCATTCCTTGTCAGCATCTTCCCTGTGGGTATTATGTTTCCAGCTATTGAGTTTTGCAACAGGGACTTAGAACGCACAGTTAAGTCTAGTTCAAAAGCCTATACAAAAATGTATTCCTGTTAGTGCTTTGAAGATTGCAGTGAAAGTGCAACATGTGAGATATATGATTCCATCTGTTCAACTTTGCTAAAGAGCCTTAATAGGCACAGTTGAGTCTGAATTCACTAGCCTATATACTGAAATGTTCTGTTAATCATCCTTCGCAGCTTACAGTGAAAGCGCTACCTGAGAAGACTCTAACAAGAGCCAGCATCTAACTGTAGCATCTTCCAGGTGGTACTTGTGCTTAACTCTCTAAAATTTTGAAGTGATGCCTTAATAGCCATGGTGGTTACAGTTCACAAACCTATACTGAAAGTTCTATAAGTCGTGCTTTGCAGTGAAAGCACTATAAGAGAAGACATTCAGAAGCAGTAGAATTCCATGTTGCCATCTTCTCTGTGGGAGTTATTCAATTTTCCTAAAGCGCCTTAGTAGGCACAGTTAAGTCAGAATTCTCTAGCCTACACTAAAACGTTCTGTTAGTCATGCTTTGTAGCTTGCAGTGACAGTGCTGCCAGAGAAGACTCTAAGAAGCATGTGCACTCCATGCTAGCATCTTTTTTTTGAAGGAGTTATGTTTCGAGCTGTTTGATTTAGCAATAATGCCTTAGAACACACACTTAATTCTCAATTCCAAAGCCTATACAAAAATGTATTCCTGTTACTGCTTTGCAGCTTGAAGTGAAAGTGCGGCCAGAGAAGACTCAAGGAAGAATGAGCATTCGATCCAAGAAGCTTCCCTACGAGAGTTATATCCTCTTCCCCAAGATATTTTCAAGTGGATGACCATGAGGGTGGAAAAGACCTGTCCTGTGTTTCTGTCATGGCTGTTTGACATAGTGAGTGGTGAAGCAGTACAACCCTAGCCCCAGAACCCTTTATCCAAAATGTAAGCATTTTTCACATCCCAGCTCTCTCCTAGGGGCAGTATCTTTACTGTTTGCTTCTAGGGGACTGAGCCTCTGTTGGCTGAGAGCATCCTCAGTGGAGAGCAACCACTCGCCATTGCCCCCCCACGTCTGCACCCATGGCCCTTCAATGCCAGCCTCGCACTGCCGACATGCAGCTGCAGGGCACAGCTTGCCAACCACTTCCAGGTTTACCCAGTCTGCCTGTAAAAGACAAGGGTTCCAGTCTTGTGCACCTCACAATGCTGTAGAAGTGGCGCTTATGACCAGAATCTCACTGTGGTTTACAGAACAAGTACTGTTTACCTCAGTTTACAAATTAAAGCCACCAGCTTTAATTCTCCCTAAACCCCAAAACAACAGGGGAAATACACAATTCAGAGTGGCTTGGTGCAAATTTTTGCAATGTAACAGACAAAATTAAAACAATTAAAATTGTACATATATATGTAAAACAAAAGAAATTCAAGTTAAAATCAGGACAGGATTCCTATTAGTCCTAGACATGATCCAATAATATGTCACGAAATAAATGAATCATTTTAATTTTCACCATGAAAGAGGGTGCTGCTCACTAAACCAAATAGTTTGGGTATTGACAGAAGACAAATAGGTTAGAGGAAAATTAGAAGTGAGGCATTCATAAAAGCCAAGTGAAATGCTGTAAGGTGATCACTTCTCTACATGCCTCATTATGACCAATAGGAGATTTTAAATCATTGCAAGGAGGCAAATAAATTCCTTTTGACCAGGATTCCACCATCTGCCCTGTGCTATATGGACCATGTTAAGGTGAGACCAGCATGGTCTACTAGGTTTGGCCATCACCATGGAGATTCTGAAGCCCCAACATAACTTATGGCCACCATGGGGCAAACAAATAAGTTGGCCTGGAGTCCAATTTATGAATAGGAGGGCAATTTATCCTAGGATCTATCTGAAGGGAAGATTACTTAAAGCCACATCTTCTTTCAACAAAGCTTTTGACACCATTTCTCATCGCATTCTACTTAGGAAACTGTCAGCATCTGGACTGGACAGGTGCACATTCTCCTGAGTGGAAAACTGATTGGATGGCCAGGCCCAGAGAGTGGTGGTAAATGGCAGTAAATCCAGCTGGAGACCAGTGACAAGTGGGGTTCCCCAGTGCTCAGTGCTGGGTCCAGCCCTGTTCAATGTTTTTATCAATGACCTGGATGAAGGCATCAAGTGCACCCTTCGCAAGTTTGCAGATGACACTAAGCTGGGTGGAAGCGTGGATCTGCTGGAGGGTAGAGAGGCTCTGCAGAGGGATCTGAACAGGCTGGACCACTGGGCTGAGTCCAGTGACATAAGATGTAACAAGACCAAATGTTGGGTCCTGCACTTGGGGCACAATAATCCTATGCAGTGCTACAGACTAGGAGAAGTCTGTCTAGAAAGCTGCCCAGAGGAGAAGGACCTGGGAGTGTTGGTTGATAGCCATCTGAACATGAGCCAGCAGTGTGCCCATGGCCAGTGGCATTTTGGCCGTTATCAGAAACAGCATGACCAGCGGGTCCAGGGAGGTTATTCTCCCTCTGTACTTGGCACTGGTGAGACTGCACCTCAAATACTGTGTTCAGTTCTGGGCCCCTCACCACAAGAAGGATATCGAGGCTCTGGAGTGAGTCCAGAGAAGAGTGACAAAAGCTGGTGGAGGGGCTGGAGAACAAGTCTTACGAGNTTAAAGTCATAGAATGCAAAAAGCCATTCTGAAGCCTCACCCTAACCCTCTTGTTTCCTTGGCAAGACAGATTCATTTACAGTCACTATCACAGGGACTAGATTTGAATGGCAATGGAATTATATCCATACTTTTAATGTGATCTGACATTTAAGGTAGCATTTCGGTTTACCTCTAAGCCTGTAATTATCCCAGGGGAACGCTCAAACAGATTGGTTCTGTTCCCATGGAAGCAGCATTTGAGTTGAGTATCAAGTGATACTGCAAAGCAGATACTTGAAGACTGGACCCACTCCTAATGTTCAAAATAAAAACAAAAACTAAGACTGCAAAGAGCCCTTACTTTATTGTAAGTGAAACACTGTACCAAGCCAGATACCACAGGAGGTCAGGAGCACTTCACGAATACTTATCAAGACAGTACTCCTTTCTACATCCCTACTGNGCTACAGACTAGGAGAAGTCTGTCTAGAAAGCTGCCCAGAGGAGAAGGACCTGGGAGTGTTGGTTGATAGCCATCTGAACATGAGCCAGCAGTGTGCCCATGGCCAGTGGCATTTTGGCCGTTATCAGAAACAGCGTGACCAGCGGGTCCAGGGAGGTTATTCTCCCTCTGTACTTGGCACTGGTGAGACTGCACCTCAAATACTGTGTTCAGTTCTGGGCCCCTCACCACAAGAAGGATATCGAGGCTCTGGAGTGAGTCCAGAGAAGAGTGACAAAAGCTGGTGGAGGGGCTGGAGAACAAGTCTTACGAGGAGCAGCTGAGGGAACTGGGGTTGTTTAGCCTGGAGAAGAGGAGGCTGAGGGGAGACCTTATTGCTCTTTACAACTGTATAAAAGACAGGCGGATGAGGTGCTGAGGGGCATGGTTTAGTGATTGATAGGAATGATTGGACTCAATGATCCTGTGGGTCTTTTCCAACCTAGTGATTCTGTGATTCCTGGCCTCCAGTAGACTCTACCTGCTCCAAAGAGGCGACACTCAGCATAAATAAATCTCTGTTCTTGAACATGCACAACCTGTGATCAAAATACATCATTTCCACAAAGGCCAATAGCTAGGCTGCCTTAAACAACTGCAAGAAAAAGCAGGCCCTTTCAAGTATTTCTTTCAACATCTGCAAACCACAGGAGACAAAGCAACACTCTCATTTACAAAAGCAGTATGACTTGTGTTCATGGCTGGTACTTCTGATGCTTCATTACCAAATAGCAATCTGCTTTCTTTTAGCTGGACATGCTAGTAAGGCCACATCCTCACAGGTTGGAGCTGTACTTTTGGTGCAGCCGGTGGAGCTGAAGATGCTTAATGCCCAGGAGAATCAAGGCAAACTCTTAAGTTAAAGTCATAGAATGCAAAAAGCCATTCTGAAGCCTCACCCTAACCCTCTTGTTTCCTTGGCAAGACAGATTCATTTACAGTCACTATCACAGGGACTAGATTTGAATGGCAGTGGAATTATATCCATACTTTTAATGTGATCTGACATTTAAGGCAGCATTTTGGTTTACCTCTAAGCCTGTAATTATCCCAGGGGAACGCTCAAACAGATTGGTTCTGTTCCCATGGAAGCAGCATTTGAGTTGAGTATCAAGTGATACTGCAAAGCAGATACTTGAAGACTGGACCCACTCCTAATGTTCAAAATAAAAACAAAAACTAAGACTGCAAAGAGCCCTTACTTTATTGTAAGTGAAACACTGTACCAAGCCAGATACCACAGGAGGTCAGGAGCACTTCACGAATACTTATCAAGACAGTACTCCTTTCTACATCCCTACTGGTTGTCTACAAAATCTGCAAGTACCAGACCAGCCTAAGGATTAAATCCTCTTTGTCACCTCCTGGTCTGGAATCAAGGTGACCCAGTGCTGAGAAGCACTTTTCATGTCTCCAGCACAACTGCAGACTCTGCCCAGCATACCCTTCCTAAAGGAAACCATTTAGATTTCTCCTTTCATTGTAGCCCTCTCCACTAAAATTTTGAAAATAAATTGGTACTAAATGCCAGGATGCTCAGGATTATCTTTTGCCTCAATTTACACTCCTACAACTTTTGCAACTAATATACACCAACACCCCCAAAAGATACAGACTGGAGTCAAATGAAGTACATATGAAGTACTGAACCAAGACTCCATGTGTACTCGGTTCACATCAGGTCTGGGGAAAAAAAAATCTGATTTGTTTGGATTTGGACTTTTCACCCGCACCCATGGAGAAAAAGTGAAGGATCTCCCTCTGTTACAAGTAACCTGAGCAGATCTTTCTGCAGAACACAAATAGTTTCATCTCTGAGTTCTGTTTTAAAAGAGAAAAAGGCAGTCTTCAGCCATCACCACCCCAGTGTGAGCAGAGAACATTTAGCACAGAACTTTCTGTGGCAGGAATAGAGCTAACAAGTAGCACAAAGCTAGGAGAGATGGAGAAAAACAGAAAGAGGTTTATTTGTACCACACCAAGGAAACAGAAGGAAACCTGAGGCCAAAGGGTTTGGACTAGTAGAGGAAAACAGCAAAAAATGTTTAGCTCTTAGTGCTCATTTGGGAGCATCCTGATATTTCCATCAACTATGATCCCAGGTAGGCAAGAAAAACACATCTAGAGCGCATTCTCAAAGAGAGATAAGATCACTTCAGGTCGTTTCAATGATGACAGAAGTCTTTTTTTTTTTCTCTCTCTTTTTTTTTTCCAGCAGGGATAACAAGACACTGTCCGCCTTAGTGTATACAGTTCTTCTCTCCTCAGCAAGACTTCTTCTAGCTGACCAATGTGCAGTTCAGCTCTCCAGCGTCCTGTCTGCCTGCTGCCAGGACTCCCTCTGGACCATCAGCAATACTGGGCTCACTGGAGCACTGCCTCTGGCTAAAACTGGGCTGCAGGAGGAGGCATTTGTCAGTACTGTCTGACTCCTCAATCACCATTCCTGTGTGCATCATGGAGGCCATTGCCAGGAGCTGAATATCTGAGTGAGCATTAGCAACAGTGTGGCGACGGATGCTACCACATTTCTCAAGGTAAGCCTCACCTTCCTGCTCTGTCAGTGGAGTCAAGGCCATCTCGCTGGGCTGATGGCTCATCACCATGTGAGATGAATAATTCAGTACACCAGTCTTAGGACGGGATCTGGAATATCGCCTCTCTGGAAGAGAAAAAGGAAGCAAGAACATCAATAAGGCACAAAGCATCACCCAGACTGCTAGGCTGGCTCAACGAACACAGAGAGCTCAGTATGCAGCTACAGAGCACCCCACCTCATTACCACCGGAGAACAGTCAGGTGCTCATTAGTGCATACTACCAGGGGTTTGGAAAGGAAGTCTACCCCTCCTCTGCTAAGGAGATACCTCCCATCCTGCTGTAAGGCAGCACTGCTGCTGCCTGCTAGAGAAGTGAACTAAAAATGAAAGGAATACACCAAAGGGACTTTTTTCAGCATCATGATGGTCTTCTCTCTCACCCAGAGGGGTGAGGGCTAAATAGGAGCTCTCATGTCCAGGTTCACTAAAATCAATAACACTAAAGCAACACAAGTGCCCAATGAGACATCCAGCTGGCACATGAGTTGCCAACCCTTCATCCTGAAAATTTCTCTCAGGAGATGCTGTTAGCTGGTGTAAAACAAGAAACTCCTGATGCTTACACAGCACTCACTCACCACCTGCCTAAGGAAAGGGAGATCTGCTGGCATTATCCTGTTATATTATTTAAAGATTATGCAAGATAAAGAACATTTCATCCACATCAGAACTTGTCTGATTTTGGGACTGGACACTGAAAACACCTAACAGTGCACAGCAACAGCTCAGAGAAAGGCTTGGAAGAGGAAGGCAGTACTTGCAGAGCACAGGTGAAGGTCATGACACAGAACTGTTGGGGGCAGGGTCTATGACCTGTTTGGCAAGAACATTAAGAGGTAAAAATGCCTGGTTTAAAACTCAAACCCAAGGCACAGTACCCAGCCCAGTTTCATGAAGCATCATTTCAATTGTGACACTGAAAACTTCAAGAAAAGCAAGGGCCTGAGTTTGTAAGAGCTTGCTGTAATTCACTTCCCTAGCAGTTTGCATAGGACAGCATTACTTTTCAAACACGGTCTTCCACTGCCAGGCAGCATTGCCGTGTGATATTAAACACCTCATGGTTTATCCCCAAAGCAGATGATAAGGCTATTCCCTACCTGTCTCTCTGCTTCTCACCAACTTTCTTGAAGTGCAGGGTCTCATTTGATAAAGTTGGAAGCCTTTAAGCCATATGAAATACTTTCACCAAGACTGCAGAGCACAAGATAGAGTAAGAAGATGCAAAGCAAAGCACTTATCACTGCAGGTTATTAAAGCTTTGGAAATTGCATTAGGAACAAAAGCAGAAACCAAACTCTATTCTTGCAGGAATGAATGGGTAAGCAGTCAAAACTCTAGCACTGGCAGCAGCCAAGCTATAAAAACACTTGCATCACACTGCTGCCAGTAACACACTCATTCAGAACAGTTTGTTTCATGTTTAAGAATACATGCAAATAATTATTGAGGCTGTAATTTTACTCTTTAGGTGTTATCTGCAGCTCAAGCCACAGAGTGTTGAAGGACACTGGGGAAAAGGTAATTCAAGGAAGGAGCCCCACAAGCATCCTTCCACTGTGCATCCCTCATTGCAGGTCCACCGGCAGCAGGCAGTATAATCTATCCCTGTGCATTACATTAGCGTTTTGCTGCTGCCCATGCCCAGGTCTTGGAAAGTTACCTTGGCACAGAGAAGACTGAAATACCACTGATGTCATTAACAACAGCTGCTTCTCCACCTTTGCTAGTACTTATCAGAGCTTCCTCCTTTCTGACTTCTGTGAACAAAGTGAATTATTGATACCAAAAAGAGAGAAGATAGTAGTGGTGGGGTTAGTCGTATACCTGCCATGTGATCAGCTCAGGCCGACATCTTTAAATGCATTGATTTATCCATCTCCTGTCTACATTAGGAAATTAGACACCTTTAAGAGTAGTTCAACACTTGAGCTGAGAGGAGAAAGAGGGCTCAATAGCCTCTTTAATTAATGGTTCATTGCACTCCCCCATTCCATGATTCAATATTTATATTACATCACTTCAGTGGCTTCAGCTACGGAGAGGTCTTAGCTAATCGAGAGGTCTAAAGAGATAAAAAGAACTGAGCCAAACAAAAGACTGCTGGTTTTATAAACACCACAGCTGCAGGCAAGGTCTTTCTTCTTCTGTGTTTCCATACAATATATTAAAAATTAAAACATGCTTTATTGAAACAGGTACAGTTTGTAGCCCTTCCCAAAAGCCAGTATAAACAAGAAAAATTAAAATCATGACCATGGCCTGATTCAGTTCAGAAATAAATTATACTCCCTTCAGAAAAAAAGTGCCAGTTCTGTGCATAAACTTTCAGTGTTGCTGGAAGAGCCATACCTGATGACCAGGGAGATTAAAGCCCACAATGAAAATATAGGAAGCAGTAATATAAAATTATTCCTGCCCAGCCTGACAACCCTGCCTTCCCATGAACAGGCAAAGAGAACCTAAGGTCCTTTTCTGTCACATCCTTGAACTGCTATGGTAAAATTGTTGACCTGCTGGTATTGAATGAAATGCCAACAGTGATTTAAAAGACCACACACTTCCCCTCAGATCTATATCAGCATGGAAACAGGAGCATTGCACCACCTCCTGTATGCAAAAATAAAGCAAAGGTCCTGAGTTCAACTATACTGAAGCAGCTACTGTAACCTGGATGCTCTGCAATAAGCTGATCCCAGAACTGAGCAGAGGTTACAAACCCACCACAGAACCTGGATGGACATGCAGGCAGTGTGTGCTTGGGCTTGTGCTGCTGTTTGCCTAAACCATGCAGCTGGTTACCAGCAAAACCAAATTTATGCTACAAATACACTCACATTAGCATCTAAATGGCATATTTGCCCATCGTCAAGCACTTTATCCCCCATGCACACTTTATTTTGGAGAAACTAAACTTTAACTCCTCTCCCTTCTATTCTGTTACAGTCAAGATGTTACTTTCCACCCCAGAAATAGCAGCGTTTCACCACACTCTTTCCACCACAAAGTTTTGAGACTATAACTGTGTTGATCAAACAGACACTACATGCTTCAGCAACCAAGTGACAGAGAAGACCAGTTTTGAAAATTACTAAAAATCCCCCCCAGCTCCTCTTACAGCAGTTTTACCCACTAACCAGGACAGTGCTAGAACTTCACTGTTGGATTTGGAAACCCAACTGTTTATGTATCTGAGTGCCTTCGATAACCTCGACCATCATCTGTGTCAAACCCTGGCCATAAAATTTCACAGAAGCTGGAATAGCAGAGGAAGGACTAAAGAGGTTAAAGGACAAAGTACTTAAAATTTATCTGATATAGCCACAAGAATTACTTAGCTTCACAGCAGCACTGGCAGCTTTATTTTTCCCCCTTTGCTTTCTTGGCCACAAAAGACAGACTCTTAAGGGAGTTGTCATGCATAGTTTAACTAGAAATTTTATTTCTATTTTTGGTGCATTATGGCCAGGAACTTGTGTTCTGGGTGGAGTTTATCAGGGATTTTTTCAGGCAAACTCAAATCAGCAGTGATGTTAGGTTTAATATACTGGAGGAATAAGCCAAATATTTGATTTTCTTCCCTGTTCCAAATTTAAACATTGTTTCTTAGATGACTGGATTCTTTCAGTATAGTCCATCGTCTTAATGCAGGTTATGGCTACTTTACATAGGCAAAGCATGAATGGTGGTAAAAGAAGAACAGGTGGGGACACTGCCCTCTAAAAATCCCCTCAGTGAGCTGCACTGTCTCCTTTCACACCTGCCTCTGCTGCACTCCTCTCTCACTTTAAACCAAGTTTACAATACAGTAGCCTTGCAGGCTGAAGCCTTATTTGTATTCACAGCTGTGATCAGACACCTTCAGTCACATTTCTCCACAATCATTTGTCTTGAAGGCTTCAGAAGTGAGGGCAGTTGGGCCTCCACAGCATCCACTGAGAATGTAAGTGTACTAAAAGCCCAACAATGCATTTCCAAAAAGCTACTGCAGGGAACCTAAAAGGTTCCATTGTAAGTACAGGCTGCCTAGCAAGAGAAGAAACTGGTTCTGGGAAAGCAAAACAGTGACAGAAATATGGGGAGAGGAACAAAAAGATGTCTGACTAGAAATGGGATTTAAGAAAAGTAAACCACCACCACAGCAGCACTTTCAAAATGCCAGTTACTCTACTGGCAATGTCATAATGCAAACAGAAGTTCTTTCTTTCCTCTTCTGCACAGGATCAAGCAGGGGCAAAAAGCCACCTAGGAAATACACACAAATAATTGATAGAGTGATTTTAAGGCACAACATTTACAAGGTCAGTTCGTGTGATTTTTTTTTCCAGTGACACTAATGCCTTGTTCAGCTGGTGGAAATCCAGGAGGGCTAGAAACTTCAGTACAGGTCAGGCAGCTACCTTCAAACTATCTCAGCAGCTTGCAGATGGCCATAAATGGCCAAACAATTAAATCTTCCAAAGCTCAACTTTCAGAGCAAAATGTGGTCTAGATTTAGATTCAGGATCAGGTCTGTAAATATACCATTTATATATGGTATATTTATATATAACCATATAACCATATATAACCACATTGACTTGCATAAAAGGTATGTAACTGCTCAACAATCGCAAGAACAAAACTGCTGAGCCACAGTTTGCCTAAAGTGATGTTGTAAGGTTGTTAGAGGCAGAGATCATCTGAGACATAGTAAGTCCTTCTACTGCAAGACCATATTTTTACTTGTCCTGCTAAGGTGTAGTACAAGACACATTGTATGTCTCCAGCTTGTCACAATTTGCAACAAAGTAAAAGCTAAAGCTTATAAAAAAAGAGGGAGACTGGAGATTTCTTCACTTGTTCTGTTTAAATATTTTTGACCATTAGATCAGTATCACTATGCCCCTTCCCTAGCTACCCAGTCTCTTCTGAGTGGCCACACATGTAAGCAGAGCTCCTAGATTATGTGTGAAAACGTTTTCCACTATAAGCATCCCCTTCCTAAAATAAAGTGTCAGTTCTCTCACCTAGACCCACTAACTTACAGTTTAAACTGTTATTTGTAAACATTTTTTTTTAAAAGGGTCCTCAAATGGAAAGACGACTTCACACAAAGAGAAACCTAAAATCCCTCAGAGTAAGCATCCAACAGTTTTGCTATTTGTGAAGGCTGGCTGATGCAGCAGCAAGCATGGGAATTTAGACAGCCGAAGCAGGCTAGCAAGCAGGGACACAGAGCAGGCAAAAAGGACCAGGTGCAGACTATCACCAGAGTGAGAGCAGTACATCACGCACAGATCAAGGAGTTCTAAAATCCAGACTATCTCCAGAGAGAGGCGAGACTTTGCACACACGTGTGTGCACAGACAGTTGTGGATCAGTAACAGTTGACTCAATCACAGAAAATAGAGCCCATTACAAAACCCTACATTGAGAAATATATTAATCAGGACCTTCTCAAGGATGTTTTAGTCTTTGATTTCTGTGTCTTATGGAATCACACAGTGTCTCCTTTTCTAGCACAAATGTGCACTGCCTCATATTAATCAACTTGTGCATCCTAACAAGAGATTCTGTATAATGTACATGTCTTACCAAGCAAGCAGGTGCTACTAGAGAAGCTGTGATCCTCATATAAACCCAAGTATGGTGACACCACCTGCTTAACCAGTTCTTCCAACTGTAGGTAGCCCTCACTGGGGCCAGTAGGCTCATGGACGCTCTGAAATTCAAACATAAAAAGTCAACATTGCCCTTACATAGTTTTGAGTAAGATTTTTGAGTAAATCTTGGGGTCTACCAAATATGGAATATACACTGGAATATGCAAACCATTGCAGAAGAACATTTGGAGAAGCACAGCTGATAGGCCCAAATGGAGGTCTTGGTGTCATTCAAGTAAACCTCTTTGTTCAAGTCATAATCATAACCCTATGGACATCAAGCAGCTAGCTGTCTTTATGACCAAGAGATAAAGTGTACAAGGTACACTCACACTGAGGATTTGCACAGTGTAAGTACGGTGATATAATTATACCAGGGCGGTTCTACCAGGAAATGCTTCTTTGTAGAAAAGTCTTAACAAATCTTGGGTAAAGCACTTCCCATTTCCTAGACTGAACTTCTGAAAAAGCATCCTTTGTACTTCAGTTTACAGCTGTGAAGGTGGTAGATAATGCTAACTAATTCAACAGTAGTTTCAGAAAGCATTCACAGACTTAACTCCTGCGAAGTCTCAATAAGCTTTTTTTTACTCAATTGCATTGCTTTGAGACATTCTTGGCCCTAAAGATTCTTTTATTACAATATTTCAGGGAAATTGAGGTATCACTTTATCTCCTGCTACTACAGTATGGGTCTCTGGGAACATTAGAATAGTGAGAACACGTACAGGAATACCAGCTTAGCCCTTTGCAATTTTGATTGTATTTCAGAAAGTTTCATCCCCCACCACTTATTGTATGGTACATTGAAGAAGAAAGTAAGAGTCAGAGCAACCCCAACAGCCATATGTAATATCATATTCTGCAGGACTGTCAGGTTTGGTGACAAAAAAGGTAAAACAGCTGGTATACGGGACTGCATTTGGCACACTTGGAAAACATTCTCCTTAAGTCTGGATAAAGAGGATAGTCCTCACAGAAGGTCTGGGTCACTTGGGAGAGGCCCTCGGGAGATGTACAGCCTCTTGCCTGCTGCCAAAATGTATTCCTCCTCTCATGGGAACTGCTCAGCATCCCAGCCTGCCAAGGGCCCAGTGCCAGGCAGTCAGCAGCCACGGCTCATTCAAACTCCACAGTCCACTTTGATGGAGACTTGCCCTGTCATTGCAAAGGTGAGAAGCCAGGACAACTAGGACACAAAGAGGCATTCAGAGAAGCCAAGAGATTAAAATTAATGTGAGAGACCTGAGACTATTCCTAGCTGTGAAGAAGAGGTACCAGGGGAAAAAAAAACCCAAACACCAAAAGCCAGAACTTTTCATGCCTTTTCATGGCAACATCTTTATATGTTCCCAGGAAAGCTCAGAACATTCAAATTCAGTTCTCGTTTCTACATTTACTGCTGCACACATTACTTCCAATTCATCACACACTATTCTCCCCACTTTCCTTTCCAGGGATCATATTAGTTCAATGAGGTCGAGATACCCAAGTGAAGTCATGAAGAAGAGCAGAGGCTTCCCACCTGCAGAATTAACAGCATCTGGATAATGGAAGCTGGGAGCTTTGTCTGAACCAGAGGAAGACTTTCTTCCAACTTTATTTTTAGCAAGACCAAGTCTCTGAAGCCAAGAAGAGCAATCTGACGAATAGTCATCTCCTGACCCTAAAAAAACACATAAGGCAAAAGAGTCAGTAAAGGGGCATATAAGCATTGCACCAACATACATCTGCTCACACACAGAGATAGATTCTATCCTGCCCATTGCTGCTGTGGCAAAGCACCCCACAGCTGCCCAGGCTGAGTATTCATGGTGCTCTCTGCTCACTTTCTTCTCAGTCTCTGTCCTACACAAATGCTGAAATGAGTAACATCTCATTTGAGGTGCCACTATGTTTGGAGAGGAGCCAAAAGCATGTCTGTATTTCACCAAAAGACTATGTATTTATGAAACCCAACTGCCATCTGATGTGGTGACAAACATCCAAAGCCCAGAATGGAAAAAGCTCATGCTTTGGCCACTCAGAACTGAGAAAACAGAGAATGTCTGTGCTTTAGACCCTGCTGCTATGACAAAAATCCACAATTTGGTTCATTATGGATTTTAGGATTTAGGCTAGAGCAAAAGTTGGTTAGACTGCTTGTACCAGAGATCATTTAAAAAAGCAACAGTTTTGATTTTCACTGCATGACACCCCATGGCCTCCCAGTTCTTCTTTTACATCAACAACACAAATGAATAGGCTGAACAGATAAGATGGTGCAACGCTTCTTGGCATATTTAAACACAGTTGGACTCCATTTGACATTTTGGATATATCTTTTCCCTCTGCTATGCTTAACATCTGCACAACTTTTCTTGCCCCACTGTAGCTCAGAGGCAGAAATTGTCCTCCCAGCCCTGCCCAGTATTTTCCAGCCTGAGGAGTTCCCTGTGTTCTTCCCAACACATTGATCTCTGCCCCATGGCATGTTTTGGAACAATTTTATGGTCTCCGTACCATACACAACATGGCAAATACTTAGCTGGAAGGAATTAACAGCAGTTAATCATTAATCCATAATGGTTTTAATGTCATAGTTAACAGTATGTAGTTATGAAGTAAAGCAAATAATCTCAAGGGAAGCTTGGCCACAGTAAAAGCACCTCACTGTTTTAAACCATCACTGTGTGTTTCAAAACATGGAGATGTAGAAAAGACCAGTACTTATCTTGGAACTATATTTTGGCAGCTACACTCTTTATTTACTTCATGCAGTTTAATCCCCTTAGCTCCATACCACATTTCAAAATGCAAACATCTTGCTGTACCAAACAAAATAAAATTTACTATTCTTTTTCCATCAAGTAGTTACATCAACAGCTGCAACAACACAAGAGCCAATGACCTGTTAACGTAGTTACCCTCTGTACAGCAATTTAAACAACACAACTGCTTAAAGGTCATATTTCTGCAACAGCTATGAGCCTTGGGTTTATACTCAGCCAAGATAGGAAATTACTTCTAGTTACTATCTTTGGTAAAATACACTCACAAATTCAGCTGACTTACTTTCATTCGGAATGGGCAGTTGCTGGGATCAAAGAAGAGCACAACCAAATACAATCATATTGATATTTGCAGCAAAGAGTGGGAAATCAACAACAAATCGACTTTCTCATTTACCAGAGTAGTGCATGAAGAACTGCAGCTTGGTGAAAGATTTGCTAGGTGAGCTCTCTTCACATATGGTGACACACTGTATGAATGGGTACACACAGTTCCCTACTTGTAGGAAGGACCCACTCTTGTTATTGAAGTACTGACCAGAGATAAGAGTAATTTCTTATTTCCTGAGGCACCAGAAACACTCTCTGTTGTAGCCTAGGGCAGCTTACTCAGAGCCAAATTCCTGGATATATTTAGGCCATTTAAATTCATACACTTGTTTAGGACTTAGGTGCCTACAAAGCTTTATTTATGCTGCCTCTTACCTTTCAGTTCCTCATCTGTAAAATGGCAATACTTTCCTAACATCACAGTTTCTATGAAACATTTTTTGTAGAAAAAATGGCAGAGAGACAAGAAAAATACAGCAAGAAAGTTACGCTTTTGAACAGCCTGTAGTCACCCTTTCACCACTACTGCCAAGTTACTTCCAAAAGCTGCACCTGAAAGTGCACTTTTGTTCAATTTCTCATTAGAGACATTTCATAGCAGAAAACAAGATTTCTCTGATAAGTGGCAGAATTATTAGCACCCATGAGTATGACACAGCTTAGCTATTTCCAGAGTACACAGATAGCAGCAGTGCAGAGAAGCCCCTGCGTAAATACATTAAGTCACTCCCTGGTTGAGAATTATTTGCAAAAGGAGAGTAAGGAAGGATATTATAATTCTGCAGTTTTTACCTGCCAAACACCCACCTTTAAGCAATCTGCAGCAAGGAAAGAATAAAAATAAACACAGTAGAAAGATTAGTGCCTTGTCTTCACATAAGTTCTTTCTCTTTTAGGAAATGGATTAGAGGAAAAGGGCAACCTTGGAATTTTACCTGATGCCTTTCAAGGGGAAAAATAATTCAGAAAGGTTCTGGAAGGCATGTCTTGGGAAGAGGCAAAAGTCAAGAGGATGAAGGTTAGCATTTCCAAGAAAGTCAGTCTCATTACGAGGTACATTTTTCTTTGATGTAAGAGAAAAACCAAAATAGGCTGGAGAGGTAATAAGGGTTGCCATGGAAACACTGACCATAACAGCTCAACACTTCTGATGGGATACTCCATTTTTAAAATACCTAGGGTAAACAGGTCGTACATAAAATTGGTCATTATTCCTCTACCCATAGATTTACTTCCCTTTTACTGAAACTTCAAAAAAATCCAACAGAGGATTTTCCAAAGGCACAATTGGGGGATAAGCCCTCCAAAAATAGTTACTGTGAGTTAAACACATTTGCTCCTGATCTGTCCTCAGGTTTGTCCCTCAGAAGACAAGTTGTCAGGGTTGTCATCTGTACCAACAGAGTCCTAGGTATTTAAAAATGGAAGAACTATAAAAACAAATGACCCAGAACATCAGTTCAGACAAGGTATAGTCTAATATCTTCAGTGTTCAAGATTATCTAAGCACAGAGGGCAGACAAATGCGTAAAAGTTCAGCCTGTGCATGCCCAGTAGATTTTAGTAGTCTTTCTTACACTGTTAATGCTGACTTGAGCAAACTACTTCCTCCCAGATTTAGTTTAAAGGTTTTGAGACCTGCTTAGCCACTGGCCAAACAATGCTGCTGGAGCAGAAGCTTCCATGTGCCATTAGCAGACATTACAGTTGCATTACCTTACTTAACTGAAGACTGAATTGTAATTACAATTACCTGGACTGGGTAGAATATTGCCTGGAGGGTAGGAAGAGTCTCTGTAAAATAATGATCCCAGATTTCAGACAGGACATCAACACGATCCTCACCTATGAAAACACAGATTGAGAACAAGAGCTTTAGAAACAGGGATACTAAATTCAAGTTGAATTTTCCTACTACTCTAATTCCCCAAGCAAGAGAAAAATCCACCTCTACATTCAGTTTCCACACAAAACTGGACATCACACAGCTAAGCTTCTCTGTCGCCTTAACAGAGACACAAGGCTATGACCACAAATTGCTCTGTTGCTCACTGCAAAAATTGTAGCCCTGTGCAAAACACAATACCAATTCCAACTGAAGAGCAAAGAGCCTCTTCAACCACAGGCTTTATAACTCCACAGCAAAGGATCTCACAGCTCATACTCATAGTCAGCATGCTTAACTAGTGTGAAGCACATTAGCAGCTGAATTTGAAAACAGGCAGGTCAAAGCCACCATCAACTGTTCTGTAGCAACTGAGTCAGGAGGATCATTTACAAGAGCTGTGCTCCCTCTGACATCCCTCCACACCTAAGCACAGATACAGCAGTCAGTACCGTGACAAGTCACAAAGCCACTCTGCTTCTCACAAAAGTGACACTTAGAAAGGTTCCAAAAATAAAATGGACTTGTGGCCACCCCTCATATAACTCTGACTCAAACATCCTCAAATATACCTTGTTATTTAAAGTGAAGGTAGACTAAGTTATGCAATTAGTTATTCACAGAACAGCAATATAGCTATGATCAAAAGTTTATTATTAAAGCTTTCCTGAACATAATCATTGAACAGACATTTTAAATTATGCTCATAGACTTGACTTCGAGCTGTGTGTTCCTCAGCATCTGGGCCCAAATCCTTTATGTTTTTTCAGACATTCCTCACATCCCAATGGCCAAGGGTTTGCAATTACTTTTCCAAGTTTTAGATACAATCCCCAGAAATTTCAGGTGCAAATACAGGTTGAACCAGAATGGTTCACTTTGAATGGTGCCCAGCAACAGGACAAGGGGCAACAGGTATGAACTGGAGCACAAGATGTTCCACCTCTTGTGGAGGAAATACTTCGTTTGTACAAGTGTGATAGAGCAGTGGAACAGGCTCCACAGGGGCATTGTGGAGTCTCTCCTTCTCAGGAGATATTCAAAATCCACATGGACAATTCCTGTGCAACCTGCTCTAGGTGAAACTGCTTTAGCAGGGTGTTGGGCTAGATGATCTCCAGAGATTCCTTCCAATTCTGACAAACTCTGTGATCCTGTGATGTTTAAGTTTTGTCCTCTGCCTCCTCTCCAGGGCTGCTATGCTTTGGTATCTGGAGCCAGAATGGAATGTCATAGATTGCTACTCCTTATGAAGGGGAAAGGGAAATGGTTTGTTTCTTCAAGAAATCATAACTACTACTGGCATTGAAAGAGATTCTGACAGAGTGTATAAAGAAAAATCACGTTAAAATAAGAGGCTATGATTTGAAAAACAGACACAGTAGAACACTGCCATGCCTTGCAGCAAGAACGTTATTCCATCTTGAAGTACAAGGACAGTAGGAATTTTCCAGGAAGACAGAGCTAACCAAGAAGTGTGTACAAGAAGTTCTTGTTGCTGTGACTGCATGACCTGCCTACACATTACGAAAGAAAGGTGCCCATGAGTCATCTCCTGCAGAGATGCCAGCCTACACAGGCAAAGTGGTTCCAGTGCCACTTCAAACTAGGACAAAAAAACCTGAGGAACAGTAAGAGGGTTTTGCTGTATGCCTAGGAAACTCCATCTTACCCAAACTACTTGAGCAGCTGCAAACCACTTCCCAGCAGCTCCCAGCTTATTACAGACTGGAACTCAATTTTTGTAATGTTAAAACAGCTATTAGAACAGCTTAATATGAGTACAGAAAACAAAACCTATGCCAAGCTGCACAGCACTCATTCTAAAGACCTTGCAGTGGCATATTTGAGAAAACATATAAGTCTGCCTTTTGCCCTTCCTTACAGGGCCAGTGCTGAAGAAGCACACAACAAGCAGGAGGCTGGCAACTGCACAGCTCCTTCAGGGTTTGAGTCTTACAGCCTGCTGGTCAAGTGAAGAAGTCACTTGGTGAAACAACGTGCAGAAGAATCCAGCACCAACAACGATGCAAAAGTATAAGTGTCTATTGACATTTAATGCCCTAGATAAAGGAAGTTGCTGATTAGCAAGGGATCTTCCCTACAGGCTACAAAACTGGGTCAAATCAAACACCAGCCTAGTTTTGAATAAAGATGTGCTCTAGACAGCTCACTCAGCTTGAGCAAACTGTTAATAAATGTGACTAAGTCCTCACACATCTAACAGTTGCTGCACCATGCTGGCTTTTGTCCACAGGCTCTGCAGTAGCAAGCATCTGTGTAACCCACTCATTTGAACTGAACTACATGTGTGATCAAATTTTATTCCCACCCAGGCTTTTCTTCTTTAAATTTACATAAAGCTTGTACATAATGCCTCTACATAAAAACTTTTCAGCTCTCCAAAGCATTGCAAATAAACCCAAGTCATGCTTACATCAAGCTGCAAACCACATTGAGGAATAAAGGCAGAAGGGATCTCTCAGCAGTTTTGCAACAGGATTCATGTCCAGCCCAGAACTGCTTTGAACTAGGGTTCAACAGCCAACAAGACCCATGTTCCTGCTCTCACAATTAACATGTGACTGATGGTGTTTCAGCTACATGGCTATTCAAACAACCTGCCATCCCTTAAAGCATCACAAGGGCTTCAGTGCAACCTGGTTCCCGAGAGGCAGTGTGACACCCTAAGGCACTACCATAAAGGGCTGCATGCTTTCTAAACATGCAAATCATGTCTGACCAAATATCAAAACACAACTCCCTTCCCAAATAGGTTTCTTACTATACTTGCCTTCACACAGCTTAACCTTCTCCTCTATAAACAGTAAGCCTTTTGCAAGGAGCTGGTTCTGCCAAAAGAGAAGAGAGAGACATGCATTTGCCTTTTCTGAAATTTAAAACAAACCTGGAAGAATAATTTTTTTTCAGATGTTATCCACCTCACATGCAACTATCTAAAGATTAGTCATATCATAGTACTTTCTTGCAGCACTGTCATCAGATCTACTCTCACAGTTAGTGTTGTACAGTCCTTAACCACTTCTTGCTCAGCCAGACATGAAAACACAAAAGAAACAGCATACAGATGAAACATTTGCACTGGCAAGCAGGAAGAAATGTCCTGTTCTGGGTCACAGGAAGCAAGTCAAGAAAACAAAATGGTTCTTAACATAAGAGTGCAGCCACATAAGCTATGCCCCAGCCATATGATGGAGGTGATCAAAGGCCAAATATTACCAGAATATTCCACTCTTCTTCCTTTGCACCAGCTCAGTGCTTGCCAGACTAAACATTATGCTGGTTCAGTTCCCTAAGCATGACTTCTCTAGTTCTACCTATCCTGTTTCTAGGAGACTATTTTGGCTATATCAAGCAGTTGGATCATCTTCCTATTCAATCTCAAGCTGCAGAATACACAGCAGGAGGTAGTCTTTCTAGATAAGGTTAACTATGATGGATCAGACAGTCCAAGACACTGCTGTGCCTGCTTGAAGTTCAGGATGTCTAAATATCTGACTAGCATTCAGTTCTCATTTCCCCAAACACAAGAATGGTGAAAAAACAACACCTACCTTTTTGTTCTCCCAACAGCCCTAGGAGAATAAGTTATTCTGAAAAGCTTTGAGTATCTTAGAGAAAGGAATTGCTATTACCACATAACATTCTATTACTGCATCCTAAATCGTTCAGTCATACCACAGAGATATTGACAGAGAACAAAGCCACCTGTCCCTCTGAAAGGATTTGCTGTCAGGGTAGCACACAGTATTCGGAGACTACTCTCTCTCTGTGTGTGTCTGTCTCATGTTCATCCTTCAGCTTTTGTTTCTCACAGGTCACCAGGTCAAAGTTGTACCTTTCAGCTTTCCATCAGCTGACAAGCAAAGCACATCTTTTTTACACTCCCAGGGGACAACTGCCATTGCACCACTGCCTGGACACCATCAGGAACATCTGGTGAGCAGCCATACTGCACACCCACCCTTGCACTGCATCTCTGGATGATAGACATGTTTACTGTAATCATATACCAGGCTGGCTTAGTCCTGACACACACAAGCAGGTAACCATCTAAGCCATCCAAAGAAAAGAGCACAGCACACCTCTGTATCCTTCATACAACAAGAAGCAATACCAAATTTGAAGTGAGTAATAAGAAGGAAATTTTGCTCTGTGACATTCTCTGCTTACACTTGTACATTGCTTTCCAGAGCAGAAGAAAAACTTGCAACCTGAGAGTCAGAGAATGGTTTGGATTGACAGGAAACTTAAAGATCATCCAGTTCCAACCACTAGGTCAGGTGGCTTGACAGGAAACTTATCCTTGAACAGCTTCAAGCCTTGAACACCTCCAGGGAAGGGGCTTCCATGACTTCTCTGAGCAACCACACAGTAAAAAAACTACTCTTCCAAATATCTAATCTATTTTTTTTTCTGTAAAATGGCTGAGGGTGTGTGTGGGTGTCTAGGGCTCATTTCTCAGTTAGGGTGAGTGTTGAGGTTGAGAGAAAGAGAAAGCCAAAGCTCCCAGCAGAGTGCAGGAGGAACAGGGCTTCTAAAGGATTGGTAAGCTGCAAATAGAACGTCCCTGGAGACACTTTCCACAAGTACAATGACAACAGCAATTACCAACGTTGTTAACAACTAATGGAAGGTGACTATTCAGCAAAGATTCTCTAGCAGAAACACAGGCTGCAGAGTAAAACATTATGTTGTTGGGCTCTCTGTTCAAATTTTAGATTTGTTCAGCAGAAATAAATGACTGCACGTGTCAGGCTCTGGACACAACAACAACAACAAAAAAAGACTTTCCAGGATAAAACCAAAGTGTGAATAAGGAAAGAGGAAGAAATCAGAAATGGAAAAAGTATGAGGGCAAAAAAAAAAACAACCCAACCCATTTAGACTATAAATATTTTTCTACCTGAAAGTAAGATAAGTGTTTGGAGTGATAGTGTACTTCAATCCTTCCAAATGCTTTCAGTTTCTTAATAAGGTACTTCAGTTCTTTGTTTTTCAACCTATGGATCAAGGTAGTTACCTCTCTTAGTGCAAAGAAAATATACTGCTGGTCTTTAATACTGTGTCTTTTAAACTGCTGTATACTAATATATATATACATGTATATGAAGGTGTCACACTTAGTTTCTTGTGTTTCTCTCAAGAAATGTGAATTCCTTCTCTCACTGCACTAGAATATTAGATTTTGATTTACATAAGCTTTCTGAAACATGTGGGTACAATTTTCTGGCTACTTTGCTTCTCAGTTAGTATTATTGATGTTTTCTACTTTCACAGATTTTATTTTATTTTATAGCTCTGACAGCAAACAAAATACATATTTGTACCCCCTTAGAGGCAGCACAGTTCTGTTTATTAAAACCAGATATATTAATCATTACCCTGTAGTAAATATATTATAATGCTCTTATGAATGTACCATCAGTACTTCTATCTGCAAAATAGATTTCATCACCTCATTTTAATGTTTCTAAAAAAACCATACATTTACTGCAGTCATTTTAATTTTCTTTTTCCTGTGAAAGAGAAACTAAAAAAAACCCCAAAAACAAAAACAAAAAAAATCAATAAGTAACAACTACATTTCATTTCTCTTAAAAATCTTGAAAATAACCAGAAATTTTACTTATCTGTCTTTTCTGCTAAAGTAACAGGCTTAGAAATAGATAATGTGAACATTAACCCCTCAGATCAAGACAGACAGGTAACTTTTCATTAAATAAACTTAGAAGATTTGCTGTAAATCAATGCAATCTAAAAAACACAGCTGCAGCAGAGGCTTGTATCAGACTTTGCCTAGATTATGTTTCATTTTATTGTATTAACCCTAGGTAAAATATGCAACACACTCACAGTGCTAAGAGCAAAAAAAAAATTTGCGAACACCACCAGATAAAGATTCACATCATGTGAGCTTGAAGGGCCCATTTATTTGAAAAAATTTAGTTGCTACTTTCCATCTCTTTACAACTAAAGCTCAACATGGTGCTTGGGGAAGCAGTTATTCCCTCCCCTTCCCAAATCAGCTTTCCTTGGATCTCCAGGGTGAAGTCCTCACCCAGCGACTGGGACACCACAGGCTGCTATACAGGCATAGAGTGCTACAAACCTACCCTTATTCTTGCTACAATGAAGCATGCACTGCAGAGAAACAAAGCCTCAGATTAACCACATGTACACGCAGTCAAGAAATTTGTAGAGATATGTTTTGCAGCAGACAGAAGTGAGGTGTGAAATCTCACAGGTTGAAACTCCCCCAACTTTTAATTGCAGAAAACCACAGTAGCTGTTTCAGGCATAGCACCAAGAAGTACAGCTAAGAGAAAGTCTTTAGGTAAGTTTTCAAATGCCCTGAGTTTAGAAAGACAGGATTCACAGCTCCAGAAAAATCACTTTTAATTTTTCCCTCAGCAAAGACCCCACAACATGTGCGTGCTTGCAATTCTTCTAAAGTAAGCTGCATTGAAATAATTTTGAATAAAAATATTAAAAATCTGAAGGCAGTCACATGCCATGCTATAAAACACAGGCACTTTCCAGGTAATTTCTTCTTTTTGCCAGCACAGATTATGTTCCCCCTTCCCTCTATTTTTAGAGAAATTGAGGTGAGTATTGGCAGCAGCTCCACAGAAAACAATGAGGCACAAAACATTACAGGTGACTTCACATCTTGTCTGAAAATGATGTTTTTGCAGTGTAGCAAGGCACATAGAAATTCTCCTGCTAATCAAAAAAAATATTACTATTTCCCAATAAGCCACTGCTCTTTGAAGGGGAAGGGTAGTTTATATGAACACCCATTTAATTACAAATTGTTCCTTCCATGTCCCCCAAGATGAAGATAGTCAGTATGCTTTCAAAAAGCCATCTTAAAATTAACATTAGTTCAAATAGAAATGTGAGCTTCAAACAGAAATAAGCTGGTCCAGAACAAACTGAAAGTAATTGATCCAATTTTGCTGGGTGAAAAAGAACAGGTTTTCTTTTACACGTTACAGTATTTCTTCAATTCAGTCCTCTCATCTAGCCAACAGTCTGTGTTCTTGCGTTAAAGCACACTTACAGGCTCTACAAGCATACATCCACTGTTTCTTGAATAGTCTGATGTTAATTTGAGAAAAAAGGGTCACACACATTTACTTGGCAAATATTTTCTATAAAATTATTGCCAGTTGCACAGAAACACCTACCTACTTCTTGGCAGTTTTCTACAAAATGCAAAGCTGTGTGAGCTGCAGCACCTTACACCTGGAGCATCCCCCCATCTTTCTCATCTCTAGAAAGAGTGGAAATAGTGACAGAAGCAGAGAGATCATTTTGATCCTACAGAGAGAACAAATTGCAAGATAAATACAAAATAACATTCTAGGGACTGCTTTCTTCAAAAGAGGTGAAAAAGAAGGTCCGCTTAAAGAGAGAAAGTGAAGCAGGGAGAGTAAAACGGAAAGCAGACCAGACAGAGTAGGCAGCACTGCTATGATTTAGACTGCAATGTGCCAGCAAAGAGGCAGTTATGGGAAAATTCCATGGCTGGGCCTCTGGCTCTGACCTGGCAAGTCACCACTCCAGGCAGGAGCCCTGCTTAGCCAGGACATGGCATGCCATCCCACACTGTTTTGAGTAGTAGCACCAGGCACCATTTCAAGTGAACCATACATGTTTACAGAGCCTGCATGCACAGGATCTGAAAGCAGGTATTGCAGCAGTCCCTGCTGCCACTGCCACCCAGGACTAGGTCCTCTGCTTGGCTAGCAGTAGCAGAGCTGAGCTGCTATAATAATGAAGCTAGGCAGTTGCTATGGAGTCTCTGGAGCTGCTCCATGAAAGCTCAGTCCTAGAAAGTGACAGATGAAGCAGAAATAATTAGCAGACATGAAAGTGCGATTTCTCTCTTGTGCGGCAGCTGAACTGTTGCAGCCCCTGGCAGTAGAGATGAGACAGCACTTGGCCAGAAAAGAGCTAAGATCAAGGCTTCCCTCATTGCTCCTGCTACTTACTTTCATAGCTATCCATTATCATTTTACTATTTTTACTTTGGTCAACATGCCAGCAACATGGCTGCTCACACGTTGTGGTTTCTATGGTTTTGCACACAAACAGAACATCAGGCCTAATTCTGAGTCAGAACTTATTGCTTCACACAGCTCTCCACTGCATCAGGCTGGAAATTACATAACAGCTTTGCTTCTGGTTTTAAGACAAAGTTCTTATTGGATTAAATAAGGAAATACAGCATAGTCATCATTCCTCATCTAACAGCTCTGCCAGCACAGGCAGTAGATGCTAGGCTGGAGAGGCACCAACTCCAAGCATTTGACTTTCTGTATTTGTAGCCCATGTGTGAGGGGGAGGTTACAATGTCTGCAAGAGGATGGGGTTTCTCTGCCTCCAGAGGAGACAGTTTAGAGTCAATATGCATAAGCTGGTCAGTTCTACTGAAGTGGTTGGCTTTTCCCTCATGAGTTTCAAGATTAACAAGCCCCCAGAGAGTGTAAAGAGACAACTCATCCTTTCCAAAGGTTTTGTTTGTTTCAGGCTGTTTGCAGAATAAGGAGGTTGATACATCGTTTTATCAACACTAACTAGTTTATGTTTCAAAAATTATTTCCACAGCTACAAGGGTCAAACAGCATGAAAATTAAGGGAGTTCATCTGAAAAATCTTACAGCTGCCTCAGAGAAGTCCCAGTAACCAATGGTTTGGATTGGAATGGACCATGAAGGTTATCTGGACCAATCCCTCCTTGCAGTGAGTAGAGACAGCTTTAACTAGATCAGTTTGCTCCAAGCCCCATCCAACCTGACCCTGAATGTTTCCAGTGATGGGAAATCCATCACCTCTCTGCACAATCTGTTCCGGTGTTTCATCACTCCAGGAGGGAAAAAAATCTTGCTAATATCTAGTCTAAAATTCTCTTTTTGTTTAAAACTATTATCCCTTGTCCTGTTGCTACAGCCCCTGCTAAAATGTTTTTCCAAGTCTTTCTTATAATCCCCTTTAAGTATTGAAAGGCTACAATAAGACTCCAAGGAGTTGGNACCAATGGTTTGGATTGGAATGGACCATGAAGGTTATCTGGACCAATCCCTCCTTGCAGTGAGTAGAGACAGCTTTAACTAGATCAGTTTGCTCCAAGCCCCATCCAACCTGACCCTGAATGTTTCCAGTGATGGGAAATCCATCACCTCTCTGCACAATCTGTTCCGGTGTTTCATCACTCCAGGAGGGAAAAAAATCTTGCTAATATCTAGTCTAAAATTCTCTTTTTGTTTAAAACTATTATCCCTTGTCCTGTTGCTACAGCCCCTGCTAAAATGTTTTTCCAAGTCTTTCTTATAATCCCCTTTAAGTATTGAAAGGCTACAATAAGACTCCAAGGAGTTGGTCTCTTCTCCAAGCTGAACAATCCAAACTCTCTCTGTCTTCACAGGGGAGGTGTTCCAGGTCTTTAATGATTTCTGTGTTCCTCCTCTGGACCTACTTCAACAGGATCATGTCTTTCCTGTGCTGAAGGCTCCAGAGCTGGATGCAGTAGTCCAGGTGTGGCATCACTAGAGAAGATTAGAGGGGCAGAATCACCTCCCTTGACCTTCTGGCAACACTTTTTTGATTCAGCCCAGGATATGGTTAGCTGTCTGGGCTGCAAGAATACACCCTGTTCCTCCAAAGCCCAGACTCTTATCTTCCACAGCCATAGGGTTCTTTCCTGATGAGGCTCAGCTGACCACCAGAGAACTAATTCAGCAGTGAGAGGAGATGGTGCCCTGCTGGGTTACTTTGCAGAAGGGTGGGTACAAAATGTCCCTTCTCAGCAGCAGGAAACTATCAGATTATTTCACGGGCAGAGTAAAAATAAATCCCAGAAGTTAAATTTGAGTCTCAGTGGCTTCAATGGGAGAACAGCAGCTGCAGGTGAACTAGTTCATATATGCTGAAGTATTTACACAAGTGTAAACAGATAGACTGATAGAAAAACAAACTCAGAGGTCAGTACGGAAAAGTCCTTGCACTGCATACTTTCCAAGGCAAAGGCCACCACTCTTAGCAGCAGTGCAGTGCTGAGTAACTACATTGAAATTTTGGCCTATGACTGAAGAAGTAGTGCCACTAGGGTGAAAGAGCATCAGCTTTGCTCCTGCTTTTGCAGAGGACAGTGCTAGTAATGATCAGAAACTTCTTCCAGGACAGGATTAGATGCCCTCAGCTTGCCAAGAGGGATGCAACATAGGTACCCAGCCTTGAACACTGAGTAGGCTGTAGTCTAAGCAATCTCTTCAGTCATCAGCTCTACTACTAGCACATCTAGAGGATCCTCAGGTAACACTACTAGCCCAGCATAGCTATGACAGGCTTGAGGTTTACTGTCTGGAAGAAGAGAACAGCACATCCAAACTCAGAACTGGGAGCCCTTTTGTCCCTGTTGATGACTTTTCTTGTGCAGCAACATGATGCAGTTGTGTCTTACTCAGCACTGGAACCCACTCAGGCCTCCTTCAGTATACTCTGAACTTTCAAAACCAGGTACCAGGCCTAAGTCTGCACCTCATATCCCTCAGAACTGTGTCAGTTTCATGCTCCATCTACACTCACAGATGCACAAAGTTCTCTCTGGACATTTTCTGCTTCTTCAAGCCTTGTACAAGAAGCCTAATGCTGTAGAATTGAGGTACCTAATCAAGACCTTTCAAATTCCAACTCACCACATACATTTATTCGCAAACTTTAATTTGCCTGACTTTAAATTGGCAGGAGCAGTAGCAGATTTCCACTTTAGCCAGGCGTTTTCTGCTACAGGCTCACAGTCTTCCTGCCAGGCAGCCACCAGACCCCACTCATGGTCCAGGAAACATCCTGTCATTTGGCATCAGCAGCTGCCTCTTTCCATTGAGAAGTGCATCCATTTAACTATCTCTGAGGAAGGAGCTTGCTCATTTGATAACACAGTGTGAGGGATTTTTTTTTTTTAAGTCATGTAATCTAATACTGAAATGAAACAACAGTAGTCATCTTTTTTCCCCTGTTTCTAAGCTGTTAGCATAATACACAGCAGCCACTTCAGAAAGTACTAATTTTTTTTCCTCTCTTACTCAAAGGGAAGAATTTCCTCATTTTCTTAAAATCATCCAACACTTTCATGAGGTTACATCTGAATGTCTCTATTTGGACAGTATAAGTAAAAGGCAACAACATTTATTGACATCTGTAATTGATCACATCTACCTTCATTCTTAATCTTTCACTTTTTTACAGGTTGAGTTTATATTTGTGGGACTAAAAGGCAGACAGTACTCAGGTTGATTTCCTGCTGATACGGACTTCCTTCTCTGTGCACCCCTCTGAACAGATGGCTGTTATCTTTGCTGGCCCATGTTGCAGAAATTCTGAGTTCTCTAAACTAGAGAAACAGGGTGAAAAAAAAAAAAAAAGACAACCCCCCTGCTTTAAAAGTTTCAAGTGAATTCCTTCTTGACCTTGGTAGGCCACTAGCAGCCTCTCTTAAGCACAAAGGAAGATTATCCTTAATTTAGCACATACACCTGAAAGTACAATTACTCCCAAGGCTATACAGCCAATATTAGGAAAGTCCAGTACCTTCTGTAGCAAAACACAAGTGAAACTTGTAGGTTACTTGTATGTAAAAGGGGTCCTATTTTTTTTTTTTTTGAGGCTAAAAAGGTGGAGAAAGCAAACCTCAGAAGAAAGCAAGCAAATCATGTTAATACCTGAAAGTAATCTGTGATAAAGGATCCAAGTTCACCCTTCAGCAGCCGTCTGCAAACAGAAGGAATGCAGCCATGAAGTAACAGTCATTGCTGGTCATCCTTACATGCATATTTGCACTTTACTACCAGTTATACTCAATATACATAAGTATATGTTAATGTGTCATTTTGGCCACAGATTTCTATTACATTTCTGTATACATTGTACAAATGGCTGTTCTTAAATTAGGAGGGAATGGAGAAATTAAGCTGGACATTGAGAACAAGCAAAATAAAATTACCCCCATGAATGAACAGAAAGTTGAAGAGGCAATTTAAACTTTAGTTTGAAACTAAACATTTTTTCTGCTTTTTTTTTTTAAACAAAGATGCCTGTCATTTCACTGAAGATAATTTATCTCCCTAATGTTGTACTTCATTTTCTCTGGCGTTAGTAGGTAGGAGGATAAAGAGTAATAAAGTAAGCACAAGTGAAAACCACAGCTTACCAGTGAGTGCCTCGTATTTATAAAAGGCATGTTTTTCAAGAAAGATATTCTAGACATTTAACAAAATGTGTTTAAATTATATGGCAGGTTGAAGCCACTCTAAACAAGTATTTCTGATAAAAACTGTGATAAAAATCATGCTGTGGTAGTTCTAAATTCTAATATATATTTATATTTCAAAACTTCAATATAAAAATGAGGATAGATTTCCACCAGAAGAAACAAAAAAAAACCCCAACAACTCAAAGTTCAGAGCACTTACACTTTCAGTAACCTTAACCATACATTCTGTAGCATTATATTCTGTAGTATTAAATACTGCCTTAAATTTAAGAGGCACCCAATGATTTCTACTGCAAAACAGTACATTTTTTTGCTCTTCTAAGATTTTTGCTTTTTACCAACACAAAGCACAATCAAGAATGCTCAAAATCAGTATGTGAATTAGGGACCATCAAGTTCTGAGGTTGGTTTCTTACTAACCAACTACATCACTTTTTCCCTAGTCTTTGCTGAAAGTTAATTTTGACAGAAACCTTCCTTCCTTCCTATTATGTCACACTTCTACATTTATTTGCATGCCAACATGCCTTTACACTTTGAGTGGTTATACTCACCTCACCTATCTCAAAGTGCATTTTTATTTCTATGAGATGGATACACCAGATAAGTGTTTGGAGGGGCATTTGCCAGAAACTTTCTATCAAGAGACTTTCTACCAGCCCATTGGAATTAATTTCCCTTGCACAGGCAGGCCAGCAACCACAGGTTGGCATCCTAGAGAACCCAAGAGAGGGGTCTACTAATCATAGCCAGGTCACTTCCTGCTTCCTGAAATCTTATCTCCCAATGGCATTTCTTACATTTCCTCTTCCTGTGACAACTGACTTTCAGAGCACTAAAAAAAAAAAATTTAAAAAAATTGCCCAGTGAAATGATGTTAAATCACAGTAAGATAAAAACTTGGTGGCAGCAATCCAGACCAAAATGTTAGTACCTGTCCATCTCCTAGTCCTACCATTGCTATCCTATTTTAAAATTTCCCTGCATTTCTCACTGACAAATAACTAAGCTCTGTGCAGAAACTGAGTTGCTTAAAGCACTTCACTTGCCAACTTCCACCAAGAAGCTGAATTGAGCAATGAAAGCAAGCAAGGAAAACTTGACCAAATAGCATACAAGAGTTGGTCATCTGACATGTCTGGCTTTTTGCCTGACATCAAGCTAGAGATTCACCTCACACAGAGCCAACCTTGTCCTGGGAGCTACATCAGTAGTCACAGGTACAAGGCTGCCAATCCCTGTCCTTTGCTCTTTACATGGACATCAACAAGCTACTTGAATGTTAAGGTGGCCTATTTAGAGAATGACATTTGGAGATGGAATCAATGCTCAGAGCACCTGCAGGGACATTAATCAAGTATAATATTTCAAGGTGAGTGCTTCCAAGTGCTGTCTGAAAGTGCCTGTCTGTGGAAGAGGTCATTTACCCTCCCACCATCAGCACTGCTTACAAAGCATACACAATTCAGAAATAATTCCCTTTTCTATGCCCAGCTCTTGACAGTCTAGATCTACTTTAGTAACCAACGTGAAGAAAGCATGGTCCAAGCCCAGGCAGCACCAATTCTGTGTGGTGTACCGTCTCCTCATAAGTGTGGGAAGGAGCACCTGCTTGCGCTGGGAAGGGAAAGCAGGCTGCATCCACCATAGCAGGCAACAGCCTGCAGACAAGTCACAACACCCAAAGCCTGTCCCCAGGTCTGCCAACAGTCTGTGGGTTAGGACACTTCCAAAGTCTTAGGATATTTGGAATAATACTAAACTTTCATCTTTGGGATCAGAACAAATATGACAGTCTTGTGTCCTGCAAGCTGCATTTATTTTGAAAGTAGGAAAAGATGTAGTTTAGACTGCTGCTTAGTACCTATTGATTCCAAATTGCCATTTGAATCTTTGCACTAAGGAAAAATACAACAGGGATGGTAGAGCACATAATGAAGTAGGAGAGGCTCATATGACAGCATTCATGATGAACATAGTGGGAAAGAGAGAGGGAGGAGGTACTACATCCATGAACTCTGACAATACTCCTCTTAGCAGCACTTGGAACTAGGGCAAAAACAAGTTGTACTTTATCTTCTCTACAGCTAACCAAACTTTCCAAATAATCAGAATGAAACCATAGATAACCATGAAACCTACTTAAAAAACCCAAAATGATACTTTTAATCATCACTGTTAATGTTAGATGATGTTTGTTAGGCTTTTGGGTTTTTTATCTTTAGAGTTCATAATTTCAGGTCTTACTCTGCAATTATCATGTGAAGATTAAGCTTTTAAATGACATGCTGTGTTTTGTTTTCATTTTAAACACCCCACAGTGGGATTTAGAAGAGATGTAACTACCATCACAAATATTTTGATAAAAGTGTGCTAAAAACAGGTAGAAGAGGCAAACTCCCTAGGAAAGGGTAAAATACTTCAATCCAAGTCAATACACATCCTGTCTTTGTCAAAGCTACATATCCACAGAGTCAGAGAAACATTATCCAATTGCCCCATGCCATTCACACCACCAAACAGCAAATAAAAGAAAGTTAGCCTGAAACCCAAAGTTGTTTGTTTCAATCACTGCTCCTCCCACAAGCATCCTCTAACTGCAATTCTGTAGGTGATAAAAACCAAGCAAACATCAAACTAGCAGGAGAAAAAAAACACAAACAAACAAAAAACAAACAGAAAAAAACCCCAACTTTCATGCATTTCAACAATCTACCTGATATTTTCATTGAGGATGTAGAGTTCATCGTTCTGCAAGCCTCCTCCTTTGAACACATTTATCACCGCTTTTTGAACACTAGCAAGAAAGAAAGGAGACAGTACAACATCCATAAATAACAGCCACCAGTATGATTTAACACAACACAATGTGAGCTAGCTGCCAAAATCTGAGTGGTTATAATGGGGTGGAGAGGTTAGTTGCATTTAAATACTTCCACTCTTTCACCTCACAAAATCATCACTCTTATTTTACCACATCTCTCATGGGAGATAGAGTAAAACTAGCCTCAAGCTATGCCTAGAGTAAATGAGGGGAAGTCACTTCAGAAACGTTGTTCACAATGAACAGGATTGTGTCAGATATATCTTTATCATGACTGTTCAGCTGTGTGCTCCAGGTTAGTTGCTACAAGGACACACAGATTTTTGGCAATATCTGCCAGACACATCACACCACATTATCCAGGGATGCTAGCAAGAACCACCCAATTCGCCATACCTGGCAGGACCCTGGTTGTGCTGGAAGACATTCTGCAACCAGCATCGCCTCAGTTAGACACAACTTTAAGCCCTGTTAATGCTTGTAAGATGCTGTTGTAGGATCTTCTAATCCATACTTCTCTTACCAGCACAGAGGAAGTCATAAAGTAACAGCATACAAGATGGTTTAACAGGTCTAAAGGCTTGCCATGGGCTACAAGAGGTGGTGTCATTCCCTGAATGGACCAGCTATGGCACTTGCTTCATAGACCTCAGCTCACTATCCTAGTACAAAACTAATGCTTTTGTTGGGCCACTTATGTGACCTTAGGATGCTGAGCTAGGTCAGCAAGACAGAGAGGTCTGAGGAGTACAGAGCTGGTGCAAGGTGGCAGAAGAGAATGTGGGAACACCCACTTTTGGTAGCAGCAGACAATTAGATCAGATAAGGACATCACACTCTTCACCTCACACATTATTTTCCCAGTTGCCAGTGCTGCATGACACACTGCAGACAGGATTTGGCTGTCAATAGGAAATGCTGGGAAAAGCCACAAACTTAGCAGTTGTCAGAGGAACCCAAACATGGTAAATCTTCATAATATACAGATACATGCCTCTTGCACATTAAGAAACAGGGTTTTATTATAGCAGTAGGAATGTGTTTCCCTAAGTTGTACTTAAAAGCAACTGTTAACAAATAGCACTTCAGTTTTACTTCAATATAGTAACTCTGATCAACGCTGGCCAAAACCAAAGCTGAAAGCTACTCGGTCTGTTTTTAATCATGTCCATGGAGGCTTTCAATGCTGTCAAAGCTTGACCATGCTTATAAACAAACAAGCTTAGCCATAAAAGGTCTGAAGCACAAAGGTCAGGCACATGTGGCGTTTATCACAGGGCTGCTGAGGAGCGAGAAGTCAGCCAAGCAAGTCCTGCTCACCTGTTCCAGGTAGAGTTGGAGCTGAGCTGCAGAGCCTGTCGGGCTGCCTGGAATCGGGAAAGGTCACTGAGGACTGGGGAGCTCATGAAGCGACGTCGAGGCCTTCTGAATGAACCCATCTTGGGGAAACGGAGAGCAAAGGGCAGAGCTACAGTGAACTCTCCAGTCACAGAGTCAGTTGGAGTGGAGTAGGGCCATCAGAAAGTCTCTCTTCTCTAGAAGGTCTAAGAGTCAGTCTTAATGATGTCAACAAGTCTTCAAAGCCAAGGACTCAGCCTACAGCAAAAGCAAAGAGTCAGCCTTGGATTAGCAGATCCCCCATAGCATCAGGTTGTGCTATGGACACACATAGCACAACAGTGAAGGAGTTGAAGCAGTCCTGCAAAGCAAAGAAAAAGGAAAAGAGCAAGACAGAGAAAGTAAGGTTGAAAATACCCTATCCCATTAAAAGCAAATTTGGGCAAATCTTCTGGAATTTAACAGCAGCCCTCTTTTCCATCTTGCCCCTTAACTAATAACCCAGCACACTCAGCCAGAAATACAAGCATTCTCCCTCTGGAGAAAGAGAAAAGAAAACTATTTCACCAGAAACAAACAGAAGATGAACAATGGGGGAAAACCTGATGAGGAGACAAATGCAATGCTTTTTTTTTGGATAAGCGTTGAACAGGGGAACAAATCCACTCATTATCAATCCATTACAAAAAAAAGAGACAAGAGGGAGCTTCTGCAAGAGATCTGACAACCAGATGTTTTGAGAATAGGCAGGACTTCTCTGTACAGTTTGTTTTCTACAGAATGAAAAGTAATTGATAGGTCTGTGTTTTCCATTCTGATAATCATCTTCATATAGATTAATATGTAGCCCCAACTAAACCACAACAATAGAAGAAATTTTCTTTGATAAAACCCAGAAAATAAAACCTTTGCCAAATCTTCTGTACTACAAAATCTTCCCACTTCAGAAAAATACAAGCAGTAGAAGTAGTTGGCAGTTTGGAGAATGGAGATATGGGAGAAAGGAGAGACTCAACTCCTCAGACCATAATTCACTCTTAGTACGTAAGAAAACAGCTTCTTCTCACCTAGGCAGTCCTATTTTATGCTGAGCTCACTTTGCAACCACACCTCCATGTGGTCTTGTCAGATTCCAGTTTCACAGAAAGGGTCATTGGGCACTGGAACAGGCTGCCCAGGGAGGTGGTTGAGGTAACTTCCCTGGAGGTGTTTATATGACAGGTAGATGAGGTGCTGAGGGGCATGGCATAGTGATTAATAGGAATGGTTGGACTCAAATGACCCAGTGGGTCTTTTCCAACTTAGTGATTCTGTGATAACCACCATGCAGCCCTTGCAAGCCCTTGCTGTGCCACGTACACCATGTGCCCTGCCACTGAGGAAGTTATAGGAAAAACACAGAGGAAACATCTCTTTTCTAGACACTGAATACTGTCACTTTCTTAGTGCTATTCAAGAAATACATGCAGTTGCTACTCCACCACAAGCTAAATAAGAGTTTGCACAGTTTGCACAGATGTTTGTGGAACTGGATCATGGATACAAGTGCAAATTTTTTCATTCTTTAGGAAACTCCTAATATCTTTAAGGATGACAAAGCTCAGACAGTCCTTTACGACATGATCTTAGCCTTGGCTGCCATTGCTTGAAAAGGCAGCAGTCTGTTGATTCTGTGGCTGCTCTGTTCCATTAAAAAAAAAAAAAGTCATTACTTTTAGAAGTTAAGAATAAATGTAAACTAATACAACCAAATCAGCAGTGTCTTTTGCATGTATTTTCAAATAACAGTTCATTTAACATTGCCCAGGTATTGTCAATCTGCCAGCAATTTCTCTTTGGCAATTGTAACCATATGAGAAATTGTCAGAGGCAAAAAATTACTACAGCTACAACACCTTGGACTGCCAAAGGCAGGCTTTTCTCACATTACCAATAGATGTCCTGGAGGCAAAGTCTAAGTACAACAGAAGTTTCTGAGCACAAGTGCTTGTGCCAGTGCTTGTTGTCTTCGAGTTCCAAAGCTAACAGCATAAGGAGCTGAATGATTGATAATTTACTACTAGCAGTGCAGTAAAATTTATAGCTTGACAAGTTTTATACAGGGGAAAGCAGCAAATATTTTTCAGAGCTATAAGATACTATGAAAAGAAGTGCTACTTTGGATCAGTTGTAGGCATTTAATAGGGTTAAAAAGTAATGGTTAAGATACCTGTGCTAGCCCACAAGCCTCCTCTTAACACTATTTCAGGTGCCATGAGTACATATAAGTATATTCATGCCCAGCAATGAAATAATTTTTTAAAGCTAGATGCATATTAATTGGAGCTAGATGAAGTTGCAAGTGAAAAGCACAAATTCAGAAATGTAAACAGGGAGAAAAACCTCTGTGCCTTCATATATGCTTTTTGTTAAGTATGCATAGGAAATTCCTTTGCTTGTTCTGTGTGAGTGGTAAAACACCGCAATCAGGAAAGTCTCTCCTGACCTTAGGCTTTGATTTTACAAGACTGATTCCACAGCAGTATAATGGCGGAATTACACAGGGGCCCATGACAAGTTTCCTGAACACTTCTTACCAAGGGAATGTGCTTGTTTCTGCTCACAGAAACACACATGTTACTTTCCTTAATCTCTGTTAAAGTCACTCAGGCATATAATAGCAAGCTCTTGTCTGCAAAGAGCATATAAGATATCCCTCTTCCCCCTCCCTCTCCAAATCCCAGTCTGCCAAGCCAACCTTACTCTAGGTTATCAGGAATTTAAGACCAAATAAAAAATTTTATTCACCAAATAAAAATATCCCTTGCAGGCCCTTTAATTAAGCTTTTCAAATTATTCCATGGAGTTGGAGAGAACAAGGATTCCTCTGATCTACTTCTAATTTCCAAAGTTGACTCAATACCTAAAGGTGTCTTCTTTTTTTTCATTATTATTCTTTTGCTGACATACCCCACCATGAAGTCAGCAACTTGGTGCCCCATAAATAGTCTGGAGGTATTCTGCTGGCCTCATTTATGCTCAATTAAATTTTACAGACTTTCACTATCAAGGTGAAGTACATAAAAGCAGTGACATTAACAAAATATGGGAAAACAGCCCTCTCAGTCAAAGTATCGACACTCTAGTAGTACCCATATACCCACTTCCTAGTATACACTCATATGCACAAATGATATCCCAGCATCCTCACCTTCCTCCCCCATCTTTTTCATGTCCCCTCTTCAAACTGGACCCACATCATGCCTTCATTCATAATATACCTCAAACAAGTGAGATCTCACTTGTCTTTGACAGCAGAGTGATGTAACATTTTAAAAAGAAACTCAGCGGTTTATACTTAGTTATGCTTTGAGTTCCTGAGGTTAAAAAAGAGTTATAAAAAGAATACAATTCTAGTACTTATTTGCCTGCTACTTCTAAGCCCTTGATGATGCATTCAAATCCCATTACTTCACTCTCTCTATAAGAATGCAAGCTTTGTCTACTTATATCTCAAATAAAAGGCTAAATAACACACCTACTCTGTGTCTTTGATTGCTGGAAATTTAAGGTACTGAAATTCTTGCAAAATAGATCAAGACAGTTAACACTATGTGTGTTCCAGCTGAACTTAAAAAGCAAACGTTGGAAGTCTTACCAGAGTCTCAACTGACATCAGACAGGCTGTAAACATACTGCATTAAAATAATTATGAAGAAATTTATCTTGAAGGCTGAATACAAATGTGAAACTGTCACCTTAACTCCGCTGTAAATCTGCCAAAGGGAGAAACTGCTACGAAACTGACATAGCGAAAAAGACTCTCACATGGTCTTGAGGGTGCTTCAACTTTCCTGTCCACCCTCGGTAACGTCAGCTTGCAGATATCATCCATGTAGAATACTGTGCAATGCATCATGCTTAACTTAATAGCTATTTCAATCAGAGAATCAGGACGCCTTCATCATAAACAACCACAGAACAACCTGACTCTTGAAAAATCATTTCCTAGCTTCACCAAAAAATCAGCTGGTTTTCAAACCAAATCCAAGAATTTTTCTCCCTTCAGTATGTGACAGAAGTCCACAGCAATAAAAAATTCACAAAAATGTCATGCATTTTCTATGAGCGGTGTATCAAGCGCACACATTGTCTTAGTTTACTGTGAAATTTTCATTTACTTGACTTGTGCTGGTACTCCAACCCACAAGAAAACACAAAGAATGGCATTTTCCCTTTTTAACTTAAGTACTTTGGTAGCACTTTTAAGTTCATGGATCTCCAATATATTATAGCTAAAAGAAAGTCACAAACCTTCTGTGGGAATCTCAGCATTCTGTACCCTATATGGCAGATCAATCAATCACAACTGCCTTTCTTGGCTGTAAAGAATATAAATAGCTTTAATAGGAGAAACTGAATCTAAAGAGCAAAAAAGAGAATCCAAGTACTTTTACATCACAGTTCTTCACTTATCTACACAGAAATGCCATTAGATTTGGGTTGCTATCACATATTGTGTTCCCAAACCTAACATCCTTCACACAGCTGTAAAATAGCTAGCATAATCTTACTGCATGAATTCTCAGTCATTTTTTTGGTTGCCAAAGTGCTAACAAAATTCTTTACAGGGGTCAAACTACAGGATTTGACCCTTAGCTAGGTGGTTTCCTAATTTCAGGAAAGTCAGTTTATAACTGCTTTCCACTGATCTACCTATACCATTAAAGACTACTGCACAGCTGGACTGCTATAGCTGTTTCAGGAAAAAAATACCTACACAACATACTCATCACCTTCTGTGCCCTGTGCCTGCTGCTCACTATGAAATAGCATCTATGAGTGTATACCTTAAATACACACGCACATATAGAACTGTGCGAAAGATGGAAACAGCTCTTGCACATTGATCCTGGTACAGATGAGTTCTGTATAACTGAGACTTTTCATATTACAGAATTGCAGCATTGCCAACAGATACACTCAGCACTTGTTGCTGACAAACAAAAACTCTCTCTCGTCAAGACAGCCCACTTACATGAACAGATCATCACATGACTGGAAAAGGCAGAAAAAACCGTAGTTGTGCTCCGGAGTATTCCTTCAGCACAGACAGGCGGGAGCTGCATTGATTGGGGTCACTGCTGGCACAATGCATGGCGGTGGCTGATGTTCCGCAGAGAAGTTGGCAGGGGTGGGTCTGGCAGTTGAAAGACTCAAGAAGTAGATTATGTCCACGAAAGCGGAAAGCACTGTGAACGTTCCTAGGGCAGAAGCTCTCGGTGCTTGTCAAGGAAACACGGGTGGCAACCCCATGGGGGAGACGCCCCAGGGAACAGAGAGCGGGATGAAACCACTTTTTTAAGCAGGCGGCCTGCCTCTCACAGCTTCCCTCTCGCCTCCTTCCCCCTTTCAGTGGTTACAGGCTAACACCATTTATTGAGAGAGAGGAGAAAAAAATATCTCACCCTTCGCCTCCGGCTTCAGTATTACTGTGTCTTCTGAGGGGAAGTGTTGGACCGAGACTTTCGGTTTGGAAATTACTCAGTCGGCAGCGTTACGGAGACAGATAGCGTATTTTAAATATTTTTTAAACGGAGAAGTCCCGCAGGCTTGGTCTCCGTGCTTCGCTCCAGCGTCGCCCCGGCATCCCCCCGCGCCCCGGCACCGCCCCGCGAGCCCCCGCACTCACCCCGCTCCGCGCCCTCCGCCGCCGCCACCCCACAGCCGCGCTCCCTCTTAGCCGCGAGCTACCGAAATTTGCCACCAACCGGCCAGAATTTTACGCTTCCTGGCTGCCGGCCAGCTTTTATTTTCACTGGCTCCTCCCAGTAGAGACAAAGGCAGGGAGGCTGCTCCCCCCTACCCGCCTCCCACCCCGTCGCGGTGCAGGGGGAGCCCACCCCGATCCATCACGGCAGAGCCAGGAAATTCGAATTCTGATCTTCAGCTAAAGCGAGGGAAGAGAAAGGACAGGGGAGCCGCGGCGGTCGTTCCCGAAGCAGGGCGCTCCGGCGCCCCCCTCCCCAGGAGCCTCGCCCGGGCGCCGCAGGACCGGCCCGGGGCGCAGAGCTTGAGGAGCCGCAGATAGAGAAACGGCCCGTTACCGGCAATGGAACTTGCACAGGGGAAGAGGATGTGCCGCTTGAAGATAGGGCTTGTTTTCATTTGGCCTCACGGTTCCTTCGGCAGCCGCAGCCCCACGCGGCTGGAAAATATCGCGTGTAATTTGGGGTCCTGAAGGAGGTTAAAAGCCGCAATTGGTTGCGATAGGCGAGCAATCACACGGAAGGTGTGATTTTAATAGTGACATCGACTTTAACTTCAAGTGCTTAGAGGAGGCAGACCAAATTTGTCAAATACCATTGTTTTCTCTAACTGCTTGTGTGAAACAATTTATCCATAGCACTGCTGAAAATTAGTAACTCAGACTTAGTAACTTAGAAACTTAGTTACTCTGGAGCCAGTATGTTAATCCACGGCCCGTGTGGGAGCTCTGGCACTTGAGTTGTTCTGTAGATATCCACAGTAAGCTTAGATGAGAACACTTGCCATATGTATTTGTAGGAGAGGTGTTCTGTCTCTTTTCCTGCTTTTCTATCTTTAGGTGTGTAAAACAAAGACTCACTGAGGTGAACCTTACCTGCTGCCCGTTGCTACTGCTGGTTATGCAAACAGGATTTACTTGTATGAGCATGAATCAGTACTTGGGGTTTGCAGACAGGACTTCACTGCAAGCTATAGAAACACATACAAAAACATGTTTCCTGTCCCAGACTGATATGGCATGTGACACCTAGGCAGCACATAAAATTTTAGTGCATCTTTAATCTACTATCAATTAACAACATATTGTCATAATTCTGCATCTGCTCCTCAAGCCAAGAGTCATGGATTTTTCAGAGACAGCATTGGTGAAGTGAAGTACGACTGGTGGTCTCAGTCTGTGGGTTAAGAGATAGCCAGGATGTAATTGTCACTACGGGTAAATTGACTGCAGGCGGAAGGATGTGATTTATCCTATTTAAACTGTTCTCCATGGGCCAGCAAAGATCCTAAGGATTTTGCAGGTGAAGAGAGTGGCAACCTGACATACCTGTTCAGGTGTCATGCTCTACCTGAGAGATAGTCTCTGGTTTTTTTTTAAAAAAAACCCAACTCAGAAGCTGGCATCTTTCCCCAAATTTTAACTCACATGGTTACAAGTCAAAACCTGGCAATATGTTTCAGGTGTGGGAAAAATAACAGTACATGCAAAGTTGTAGAAATCTGAGTTTTTGAGGAGGAAGCTGTTTGCTATACCCATGTGGTTCTAGCTTCAGGATTAACACTGAGGGACTTCACTGCCCCAATGCAGACTTACTCTGATCATCCTGATGTATAGCTGGATGCTTGCTTGTGGGAGAAGATAGAGGAAGGAGCTGAAAAGATCCCTGCCCTACACCGGGAGGAAGGAGGAGGTCCTCTTTGATTTACTCATTAGGAAAAAGTGAGGTTTCTATGGAAAGAGTCCTTGTTGCCTGCAGTAAGGGCCCACTGTTATCTTATGCAAGAGCAAAGGTACTGGGAAGAATTAACATACAGCAAATGCAGAGAAGAAAGACAATTAGAAACATTATCCCAGCAGAGAGATATAAAGGACTTGGGTGGGATTCATTTTACCTAAATTTAGCTGTCTGAAAACATATGTAGCTTTCAAAGTTAGATAAGGTAAATCCTGCCCTAAAGCTTACCCAAGTGGAATAGGGTTACAGTGAAAGTGATCTGAAGAGTTATGTTGAGAAAAATGACCTTTAACAGCTCCTTTTTCCCTTTGAGCTTGGGTTAGAGCAAGAAGAGAAGAATATGGTTTCCAAAGAAAGCTCCTCACCCTATGCAGGCAACTGATAATTTACAGACATCAGTTCTCAGTACCAAAGCTAATACATGATGTGAACTGACTGTCATACACTTTGTGTGAAAAAAATTGACTCTTCCACGGCCTTGTTCAATTTTACAGCAAGGTCTCAGAGAAATGAAAAGCAGGCAAATTGACAACATCAACAATATCACTACAGACATTTATATAATGAATATATATAATTTATATAATGTCAAAAATAACTACAGATTTAGTTTTGCTTTTGATGCTTTGCTCGACACCACGCATACGCTCTGCAGCAAGACATATTGCAAGACAGCCTTGAACCCACACGTGTCCTGCTCTCACACAGCCTGGTGTTCAATAACAGCCAAAACACAAGGGTTATGACTACATATACATGTGACCTTTTATCGGTTTGCTTTATGGTGCACTTCACTATGGGATGAATCTACAACATATCACCTTTACTTTGGTTTTGTGATCCAACAGGTCTTCAGTATCATGTGCTTCCTAGATATGAGTTCTGGGAAAAGACCCACAATGTGATTTACAAATAGGGCAAAGAGAAGTGGCACCAATAGATGCCTAGAGCCTGGAGAAGTAACTGAGGTCAGCAGGAGAGAATGTAAAGAGCAACACAAAGGTTTGCAGCCGGTAAGACAGTTTCATTGGGGCTCCAGTTAAGCATCTCTATGCAAACACATGTAGCCTGAGAAATAAACAAAAGAAGTTAGATGTGTGTAGGCCTGCAGGGCTGTGATCTCGCTGGCATGAAGGAGACATGGTGAGGTGGATCCCATGATTGGAGTGCTGGAATAGAGGGGTAGTCTCTTTAGGCAAGACAGGCAAGGGAGACAGGGAGGAGGGATTGCCCTCTATGTCAATGACCAACTGGAGTGCATGGAGCTCCACCTGGGGGTGGATGAGAAGCTACCCAAGAGCCTATGTGCTCCAGATTAAAGGGAGGGAAGGGTGACATTAGAGTGGGTTCTGCTACAGGCCACTGGGCCAGGAACAGCAAGCAGATGAGACCCTCTGCAGGGTCATGTTCAGGTGCAGATTTGAGTTCACAAGCCCTCATCCTTGTGGGGGACTTCAGTCACCCCAATATCTACTGGAGGGACAACCAAATAGGACGTGAACAATCCAGGATGTTCCTGAATACATTGAGGATAACTTCCTTCTCCAAGTGATAGAAGTGCCAATGAGGAGAGATGATTGCTGGACCTTGTTGTCACCAGCAAGGAAGGGCTGGTAGGGAATATAAAGCTGAAGGGAAGCCTTGGCTGCAGTGACCATGAAATGCTGGAATTCAAGATCCTTAGGGCAGTGAAGAGAGCACACAGCAAGGTCACTAATCTGGACCTCAGGAGAGCAGACTTTGACCTCTTCAGGTATCTGCTTGGTAAGGTAACCATGCAATAAAGCCCTAGAGGGGAGACAAACCCAAGGAAGCAAGTTAATATCCAAAGATCACCTCCTTCAAGCTCAGCAACAATGCACCTCAACAAACAGGATGTTGGGCACAAACATGGAAAGCCTGCATNTAAGCACCTCTATGCAAACACATGTAGCCTGAGAAATAAACAAAAGAAGTTAGATGTGTGTGAGCCTGCAGGGCTGTGATCTCGCTGGCATGAAGGAGACATGGTGAGGTGGATCCCATGATTGGAGTGCTGGAATAGAGGGGTAGTCTCTTTAGGCAAGACAGGCAAGGGAGACAGGGAGGAGGGATTGCCCTCTATGTCAATGACCAACTGGAGTGCATGGAGCTCCACCTGGGGGTGGATGAGAAGCTACCCAAGAGCCTATGTGCTCCAGATTAAAGGGAGGGAAGGGTGACATTAGAGTGGGTTCTGCTACAGGCCACTGGGCCAGGAACAGCAAGCAGATGAGACCCTCTGCAGGGTCATGTTCAGGTGCAGATTTGAGTTCACAAGCCCTCATCCTTGTGGGGGACTTCAGTCACCCCAATATCTACTGGAGGGACAACCAAATAGGACGTGAACAATCCAGGATGTTCCTGAATACATTGAGGATAACTTCCTTCTCCAAGTGATAGAAGTGCCAATGAGGAGAGATGATTGCTGGACCTTGTTGTCACCAGCAAGGAAGGGCTGGTAGGGAATATAAAGCTGAAGGGAAGCCTTGGCTGCAGTGACCATGAAATGCTGGAATTCAAGATCCTTAGGGCAGTGAAGAGAGCACACAGCAAGGTCACTAATCTGGACCTCAGGAGAGCAGACTTTGACCTCTTCAGGTATCTGCTTGGTAAGGTAACCATGCAATAAAGCCCTAGNTAAAAGGGGACAGGACAAGAGGGAATGGCCTCAAGCTCCACCAGGGAAGATTTAGGCTAGACGTTAGGAGGAAGTTTTTCACAGAAAGGGTCATTGGGCATTGGAATAGGCTGCCCAGGGAGGTGGTTGATTTGCCTTCCCTGGAGGTGTTTAAGGCACGGGTAGACGAGGTCCTGAGGGACATGGTTTAGTGTTTGATAGGAATGGTTGGACTGGATGATCCGATGGGTCTCTTCCAACCTGGTGATTCTATGATTCTATAAGGAACTCCTAGACAAGCTTAAAATAAAAAAAGTGGCTTACAGAGGGTGGAAGCAATGGCAGGTAGCCTGGGAGGAATACAAATTGTCCAAGAAGCCATGGATCCATTTAAGAAAGCTGATAGAATTAAATCTGGTAGACACATCAAGGACAACAAGAAAAGCTTCTATAGGTATATTAGCAGTAAAAAGACTAGGGAGACTCTAGGCTCTCTCCAGAAGGAAAGAGAGACCTGATTGTCCGGGACACAGAGAAGGCTGTACTCAATGACTTTTTTGACTCACTCTTTAATCACCAGGGCTCAAGCCACACCACACAAGTCACAGAAGGCAAAGGCAGGGATTGGGAGAACAAAGAACTGCCCACTGTGGAAGAAGATTCTATTCTTCTATTGGACGCAGAAGGAATAACAGTGACAGGGGATGAGGAAAAGGCTGAGGTACTTAATGCCTTCTTTGCCTCAGTGTTTAATTGTAAATAAAGTTGTTCGCTCTGTGTACAAACCCCAGGAGCTAGAGGAGCAAAATGAGGCTCCTATGGTTCAAGAGGAGGTGACCAGAGCCTTGCTAGCCCGACTAGACACCCACAAGTCTATCGGGCCAGATGGAATTCAGCCAAGGGTATTGAGGGAGCTGGCAGATGTGCTGGCCAAACCCCTTT
>WAAB01016646.1:68982-81063 GCA_013389865.1 Piaya cayana | reverse complement strand
TCATTAGGCATTGGAATATGCTGCCCAAGGAGGTGGTTGATTCGCCTTCACTGGGGGTGTTTAAGGCACGAGTAGACAAGGTCCTGAGGGACATGGTTTAGTGTTTGATAGGAATGGTTGGACTGGATGATCCGATGGGTCTCTTCCAACCTGGTGATTCTATGATTCTATGATTCTAAGATTGGGTATGAGACCATCTAAGGAACCTGAAGGTGCACAATCCATGGGCCTTGATGAGATGCATACATGAATCCTGAGGGAACTGGTGGGTGAAGTTGCTAAACAACTATCCTTCACATTTGGAAGTCCATTTAAGTTCCCAGTGACTTGAAAAGGGGAAACATAACTCCCATTTATAAAAATGAACAAAGGAAGACCCAAGAAACTACAGGCCAGTCAGTCTCCTCTCTGTGCCTGGCAAGATCATGGAGCAGATCCTCCTGGAAACTGCTCATGGAGAATAAAGAGGTGATTTGTGATAGCCAAAATGGCTTCATTAAGGGGAAATCATGTCTGATGAATTTGGTAGTCTTCTATGATGGAACCACAGCATTGGCGGATAAAGGAAAAGTAACTGACATCCACTACTTGGATAAAGGTATTCAACACTCTCATACATGGTGTTTTTGTCTCTAAATTGGACAAATGCAGACTTGACAGATGGACCACTTGGTGGGCAAGGAATTGGCTGGATGGTTACACTCAAAGGGTTATGGTCAGCAGCTCCGTGTCCAAATGGAGGCTGATGATGAGGAACAGGCTGCCCAGGGAGGTGGTTGAGTCACTTCCCTGGAGGTATTTCAAAGACGGTTGGATAAGGTGCTGAGGGGCATGGTTTAATGATTAATTGGAATGATTGGACTCCATGATCTTGTGAGTCTTTTCTAATCTAGTGATTCTGTGATTCTGTGTTTTGCAGGGATTGGTATTGGGACTGGTGTTGTTTATCAGCCTTGTTGCAGACATGGACAGTGGATGGAGGGCACCCTCAGCAAATTTGTTGATGACACCAAGCATTGTGGAGCAGTCAACACGCTGGATGGATGGAATACCATCCAGAAGGATCTTGACAGGCACAAATACAGGCTGAGTGGAGAATGGATTTAGAGTAGTCATGAATATACTTTGAGGTACTGGTAGATGAGAAGATCAACATGAGCCAGCGATAAGCACTTGCAGCCCAGAAAGCCAACTGTATCCTGGGCTGCATCAAAAGAAGTGTGACCAGCAGGCTGAGGGAAGTGATTCTGTCCCTCTACTCTGCTCTTGTGAGATCTCACAGAGTTCTCAGCACAGGAAGGACATGGATCTGTTACAATAAGTCCAGAAAAGGGCCACAAAGATGGTCAGGGGGTTGAAGCACCTCCCACATGAAGACAAACTGAGAGAGCTGGGCTTTTTTAGCCTAGAGAACAGAAGTCTCAGGGAAGACCTTTATAGTAGCCTTCCAGTACTTAAAGGGGGCCTATGGGAAATCTGAGGAGGGGCTGTTCAGGAAATGCAGTCATAAGACTGGGGTTAACAGTTCAAAGCTGAAATAAGGTAGGTTTATATTTGATATTAGGAAGAGGATTTTGCTGTGAGTGTGGAGAGGCACCGACACAAGTTGTTCAGAGAAGCCGTGGAAGCACCATCGCTGGAGGTGTTCAAGGCCAGGTTGGATGGGGTTTTGAGCAACCTGATCCAGTGGAAGGTGTACATGCCCACATCAGGGGAGTTGGAACTTGATGATCTTTAAGATCCTGTCCAATAAAAGCCATTCTATGATTCTGTAATAATTTCTGAAAAGCATTCCTAATTCTGGCACTAATTTTCTAAGAGCTGAGGGTCACACCTGAGCCAAGTTAAGAGGTCACCAATCCTTCAGTTTATTCTTATCCTATCCACCAAAGATCTCTTTCTGTTTCCGCTTGCTGGAGTAGCAATTATTTGTTCCAGACATCCAATGAAAGAGAAAGAGAGAGAGCAGGCACACAAGCAAGCAAGAGGAAAGTTAACTCCTACTAAAGTGGATGATTTTGGCAGCAAAGGATTAGGCAGTGGCTACACTTGAAGTTATCTTGCAGATTCTACCAACGGGTGCGGGGCAGATGGCTGGGGATAAGCTGGGAGCAGCAACCTCCTAGCCCAGCTCAGACAGTGATCTTAAACAACTTCTGCAAAGAGAATAAACAATATTAGTTTTTGTTTTAGTTGTCTTTTAGTATTAACTGTTATGGTTTCAGGCTTGGGGAGGGGAAGGAAGGGGAGAGGAGGGAAACACCTCCAAGCTGTGGGGTTGAGGGNGAACTGGTGGGTGAAGTTGCTAAACAACTATCCTTCACATTTGGAAGTCCATTTAAGTTCCCAGTGACTTGAAAAGGGGAAACATAACTCCCATTTATAAAAATGAACAAAGGAAGACCCAAGAAACTACAGGCCAGTCAGTCTCCTCTCTGTGCCTGGCAAGATCATGGAGCAGATCCTCCTGGAAACTGCTCATGGAGAATAAAGAGGTGATTTGTGATAGCCAAAATGGCTTCATTAAGGGGAAATCATGTCTGATGAATTTGGTAGTCTTCTATGATGGAACCACAGCATTGGCGGATAAAGGAAAAGTAACTGACATCCACTACTTGGATAAAGGTATTCAACACTCTCATACATGGTGTTTTTGTCTCTAAATTGGACAAATGCAGACTTGACAGATGGACCACTTGGTGGGCAAGGAATTGGCTGGATGGTTACACTCAAAGGGTTATGGTCAGCAGCTCCGTGTCCAAATGGAGGCTGATGATGAGGAACAGGCTGCCCAGGGAGGTGGTTGAGTCACTTCCCTGGAGGTATTTCAAAGACGGTTGGATAAGGTGCTGAGGGGCATGGTTTAATGATTAATTGGAATGATTGGACTCCATGACCTTGTGAGTCTTTTCTAATCTAGTGATTCTGTGATTCTGTGTTTTGCAGGGATTGGTATTGGGACTGGTATTGTTTATCAGCCTTGTTGCAGACATGGACAGTGGATGGAGGGCACCCTCAGCAAATTTGTTGATGACACCAAGCATTGTGGAGCAGTCAACACGCTGGATGGATGGAATACCATCCAGAAGGATCTTGACAGGCACAAATACAGGCTGAGTGGAGAATGGATTTAGAGTAGTCATGAATATACTTTGAGGTACTGGTAGATGAGAAGATCAACATGAGCCAGCGATAAGCACTTGCAGCCCAGAAAGCCAACTGTATCCTGGGCTGCATCAAAAGAAGTGTGACCAGCAGGCTGAGGGAAGTGATTCTGTCCCTCTACTCTGCTCTTGTGAGATCTCACAGAGTTCTCAGCACAGGAAGGACATGGATCTGTTACAATAAGTCCAGAAAAGGGCCACAAAGATGGTCAGGGGGTTGAAGCACCTCCCACATGAAGACAAACTGAGAGAGCTGGGCTTTTTTAGCCTAGAGAACAGAAGTCTCAGGGAAGACCTTTATAGTAGCCTTCCAGTACTTAAAGGGGGCCTATGGGAAATCTGAGGAGGGGCTGTTCAGGAAATGCAGTCATAAGACTGGGGTTAACAGTTCAAAGCTGAAATAAGGTAGGTTTATATTTGATATTAGGAAGAGGATTTTGCTGTGAGTGTGGAGAGGCACCGACACAAGTTGTCCAGAGAAGCCGTGGAAGCACCATCGCTGGAGGTGTTCAAGGCCAGGTTGGATGGGGTTTTGAGCAACCTGATCCAGTGGAAGGTGTACATGCCCACATCAGGGGAGTTGGAACTTGATGATCTTTAAGATCCTGTCCAATAAAAGCCATTCTATGATTCTGTAATAATTTCTGAAAAGCATTCCTAATTCTGGCACTAATTTTCTAAGAGCTGAGGGTCACACCTGAGCCAAGTTAAGAGGTCACCAATCCTTCAGTTTATTCTTATCCTATCCACCAAAGATCTCTTTCTGTTTCCGCTTGCTGGAGTAGCAATTATTTGTTCCAGACATCCAATGAAAGAGAAAGAGAGAGAGCAGGCACACAAGCAAGCAAGAGGAAAGTTAACTCCTACTAAAGTGGATGATTTTGGCAGCAAAGGATTAGGCAGTGGCTACACTTGAAGTTATCTTGCAGATTCTACCAACGGGTGCGGGGCAGATGGCTGGGGATAAGCTGGGAGCAGCAACCTCCTAGCCCAGCTCAGACAGTGATCTTAAACAACTTCTGCAAAGAGAATAAACAATATTAGTTTTTGTTTTAGTTGTCTTTTAGTATTAACTGTTATGGTTTCAGGCTTGGGGAGGGGAAGGAAGGGGAGAGGAGGGAAACACCTCCAAGCTGTGGGGTTGAGGGCACATTATTCTACTAATTTTACAAGTCAAAGTTCTGGCACAAATTATATTCAGGAAACAAAAATGTAATTCCATAAAGAAAAATGCAGCTATACTATATCTGGCAAAAAGTAATTCAAATCATATCTATTTACTGGGAAGAAGGATTCTCAGAAGCTGTAATGCTGACAGAGACCCAAAACAGAGCATAACAGACAGTAAATTAGACATGTCTGTAATTTGAGATGATGGGACGAGGGGTGGAGGAGGAGGGCATAACAGAAACAAGAAAAAAGGTGGGACAGTAGACTTCATAAACAGAAACTGAAACAAAGACCTAAGTTAGTGGTGTTGTAGTGTAAACACCCAGAAACACTGCATTCAGTCCTGGATATCCTCTCATCAAATCAACATCAGCATATATAAAAGCACTAATTTTGCTTTTTAAAAGTGGAAGTGATGAAGATTTAGAGATGTCCTCACATGAGTTGAAAGAGCTAAATGCAGATGTGCATGGTGTATATGAGACAAAATGTAGGCATAGTGGGAGAACAACCATATAGGTTTGCAGAAGTGAGAGTATTATTGTTGTAGAGAAGGATAAACTAGAATGAAATGAGGCAAAAAGATCAAGTTGAGTGCTGTTACAATGGCTTGGCTGTAAGATCCACTGTCAGGTGGAACAATTGCTCTGTGAGACTTCTTTGTGCGGTATATTAAATAAGCGCTAGTCTGGCCTACCAACCACAGAAGGCTAGTTAATCTTTTACAGTGGAATTTTCCATCTCTAATTTCTGTGTTTCTAAAGCTTCCTCCTCTGTAGAGCACTATTTGTCACATCAGTGGTAAACCTCTAAGGAGAAGACAGACAAACTAGCCCACAGGGAGAGAAGGTCTAAACGAAGAAAAGAACCAAAGCATGTTTGTGTGTGATGCTTCACAGTCACTCCACAAATCATAGCCAGGGAAGGCAGTGACTATAAACCATAATATAAATTTCCAAACGACACAAGCATACAGAACAGACTCTTCTTTCCATCCTCCTGCTCTAATTCTTCCCATCTCACTACTGACTTCATTTATCTATCTAGCATCTCCATACACTCTATGTCCTTTTCACATTTCATCCCCAAGGTCAGTAAATTGAATGTTTCCATTACTTGGAATCCTATACATCCATTCTAAACCCTCTCCAATATGGTTTCTGTGCCTTAGACATCAGAGTGGTATGTCACATTTTATAAATAACTCATTTTAGTCAATCCTCAGAGAAGTTCTCATCTCTCTGAGTCATCTTCCATTTTTTTAAACACATGGCTGTCATTTTTCCTTTCGTTTTCGCTGATGGTCCTCTCATAGTTTCTTCTACCTCCTTCATCATTGTATCCTTCTTCAGTTTCCTAGGGGAGGGCTTTTTCTCTTAGTCACTTTTCTTCTTCATCTTGTCTCCAGGTAATTTCACATACACAAAGACATTTTAAGTACCAGTACACAGTTGTACTTTGTGCTGCAGTCCTATCTCTTCCTTTTTCCAGTTTACTTTACTATACTATAAATGCCACCCCACCACCGCCTATACACATTTATTCAGGCATTATTTTTAACTTAGACCTTTCTTTGTCTAGAACCTCATATTCAGGCAATGTCTAAATTTTGAAGATACTTTTGTGTGTTCTCTTTCAAATAATATCCTTACTCATCCACAGAGAAATACATCTCAGCCTGATCTTAGTCACTTCATATCAAAATTACTGTGATCTTTTCCTCCAGCTTTTGAAACTATAATTTTGTTCATGTCTATGCAGAACAGTGCTACAAATGTCATTGCCCTCACCTCTCATATTGAAAGCAATACCTTTCACTTTTCATCCATCTCTTGGCCCATACTCCTCTACTTATCACCACAGCTCTTGGCCTATCTTCATGTTACTGCAGTTTCTTACATCATAGTTTCACTGAAATTAGCTGCAATTGCACTGGAAAAGGCCATCTCACGCTCACACTGGTTTTGACCAATAGCTCTGCCCAGAAATGTCCCTCCCTTTTGCCACCAAACGTCTATGTGACTACACGGCAAATCAGATGAGGAAGATGAACTGGGTAACAAAAATGACACTGCCCTTGCTCCCTACAGGAGGCTTGACCTGACATTAACGACATTGGGAAAAGGCAATTGGACCCATTGTTGTGTGAATCACATGATACCAGACTAGGAGGCCAGGAAAACCTCAGTGTGTGCCCTCAGAATGAGAAAAGCCCCAAAAGCAGAGGCTTCTCCTTCATGTCCACTGCCTTGTTGTGAGCTTGCTTCATGGCACTCACTTTCAGGTTATTTAGGATGTGTAGACTGTGCCAGTAGACAGGTCACCACAGCACTTAATTTTGGCAAGGTCACTTAACAGCTCAGTCATGAGTTCATGGAGTAGTCTGATATTCCATGTATCAGCTGTCTGCTGGCAACAACTTTGTGTTATGTTGTCTTTCAAAGATGCACACCCAAAAGAGTATGCACATGATGTAACACATTTTATGGCAAAACAAGTGAATCACTAGGTGTTAGATGACTCTTATTGGTGAATGGATGCCAAATCACACTGTTCTAATTACAGGAGGTTTCTAAGGTGCCTTCCTTCATTCAGCCCTGACTTGCTGTGATTCATCTGTTGGTTTTCAGTCTTTTTTCCACTTCTTACACCTCACTTGCTGACCATGCTGTGCCCTGTGAGATGGAAAAACTCTGATGAAGTCAAAGCCACTACTGGGGCTGGGGCTGTCTTAATGAGGAAAAAAAACAAGCTTTCCTCCATAAGACACCTAAATGAACTCAACATCATCACTTTGATGTAGCCGTCAGAGCCAGTTGAAGTCAACAGTTCTGTGTGGATGCAGCAAAAGAACACATTCACCTCCTGATCTGACAGGCCCGTGGTTCTGCCTACATTTGTACTCAGAAAGAAAGCAGGAGAGAATTGAACCCTTCCAGCCATCCCATACTTGGTGGGATGATAAGCAGACATGCCTTTTCCCCTTGGAGCTGGTTTTCAGTTGTTGTTGAGTGGCATAAGCCAGTGATTGGGCACAACTGCTGACAACATAGTCTCACCTCTCGGGGGTGACCGTGCTGCCTTCCTTAATAAAGGCAGAGAATAAGAACAGCTTCATGGAGTATTCCTCCATGTTATTAGATGCCTCTGATCCCAAATTACATGTTGCTATCAGACAGAGCCTTTGCACCACAAAGGCACCATAAAGCAGGAGGAAGCCTATACGATGCTAAAAGTGCTACTTAAGAGAAATTGCTGATTGTGTATCGATCTTCTGCATAGGATGAGCCTTTACCAGCCAGTAGGGCTTGTGCACTTGAAGAATCAAGTTTGTGATTAGCAGAATAAATGTATTTAGCTACAGAATCCCATATGAATGAGTTCATATTGCTTACAAGCTTAACATTGCTCCTAGTGGGAGGTGTCCTTGCCCATGGCTCAAGTGGGACATGTCCATGCCCATGGCAGGGGGTTGGAACTGGATGATCTTTAAGGTCCCTTCCAACTCAAGCCATTCTATGATTCTATGACTCTTATAAGCAATACTATATGGTGGCCAAATGGCTGTGTGTACAAACATGCTCTTCTCCTGAGAACTAGCATAGGGGTTTGATTGTTGATGGGAGATCAGGAAGCAAATGCAGAGACCAACGTGATCAGCGAGTGTTTGATTTATTGAGCTCAGCTCTTTCTTTATAAATCCTTTTCAGTTACATAACTGGGTGCCCATGAGGGTATCTACAGTGTATTATTGGTTAAAGGTAGCTGTCCATAAAGCTATTACTAACATATTATTGGCTAAACTACTGCACATGCTAAGAAACCAAGTTATACTAAAATTAACTATGTTGTTAGTTCTCTTTAACTGTTTTTCTTTCAACTGGTACTGGTTCCCACTGAACTAGCTGCTGCATTCCTCCCAGCTGGCCCGTTTATCTTTTGGCTCTCTGCTTCAAGACCTTGTTAAAGTTGTTCAGTATCAAACAGTCTCACAGCATCCAGGCTTTGTTCTCTGTAGAATGTTCCCACATTTGATCACCATCTATGGAATCTGTGTCTAGAGAACTGCATTTTTGTGGAAGAGAGTGGTATCCAAAATGTGCCAATATTAAGCTGGGCAAACAAGTTTGACACCTCTTCAGTTCCCAGAATTTTTCTCAGTCTCCCAGATTTATTTTAAGAAACTCTCCACAGAGACTGTCCTTCATGTGGAACTTACTCTTATAGCAGGCAAGATTAGAATTTCAGCCATTCATGAAGGAAATCTGCGACTGTGTGTCTGTGTCATGACAGATCATTGGAACAGACAGAGGGCCTATACTTGGGCTTTGCAACCAAAAAAATTCAACAAATAAAACAGCCTGCCTCTTTTCCCTCCCTCCTTCTCTCCCTCTCTCCCTCTTTCCCCTCCATCTTGCTCTCCCTCTGCCCTTCATTTCCCCACCATTTACATAGCTTGCTGAAACATGTAAAATCAAAATGGCAAAAACGTTCAAGTAAAAAATAACTTAGTCTGGATTATTTCTCACAGGATCCAAGCACACCATGCCCTGGGCAGATGCTCTCTCTTGCATCTTTCTTCTGCAACAGAAAAGGCATCTGCTAGGTCATAATTAAGGAAAGACACAGTCTTGAACTGTGGAAAAAAATAGCTTTAATTGCACCTCAGTAAAGCAAAGGATGTCACTACATTACATCATGGGCCAGGACACCTAGCAAATTAGACACAAATGAAAGAGCAACAGACCACGGTGTTCACCTGCAACCGAGGAATATGCCCTCATGTGAGAAGGGACTCTGTATTAGGCTTCACTCAGTGCAGAGAGTTGTTCACGGGGGAAGTGATGTTCAGGCCTAGGCAGGGGATTTTGGAAGTGAGAGGCAAAAGCAATTGCAGATACATGTTGTATGACAGATCCATTTTCACCATAAATGATCAACCTGTTTAAAAATTATTAGTTCTACCACGGAGAGACATTTTCTTAGTCAAATTGTACAATTGTTACAATGAACTGGAAATAAAGAAGCTGTCTGATTGCATAAATTCCAGCTCAGGCAGGCTAGCAGGGACCTAACTAGTTTGCATCTGGTTCCTAGGCAATGTAACACTACCCTGGTTTAGCCCCACACCTCCCGCTCCCTCCTACTAATTGCCCCTGCTTCAGCCAGGTGAGTAGCTAAAACTGGGCAAGTTTTACTTCCTGTCCTTCAGTCTTCCCCTCTGCCCCATGAAAGGGAGAAGGGAAATGAGAGAAAGAGGGACTTGCAGGCTGGAAACTCACAATGAACAATCTTTAATGCAACAATAAAAACAATATAATAATATTAATAAGTAATGATAAAATATATACAAGTATACAAAAACCTATTCAAACTCCTCGACCACTACTCACCACTGATGCTGCAGGGCAAGTGTGGGGAAGGTCCCAGACTGGACTCAGCAGCAGGCAGGAGCTGGATTCAGGCACTGGATTCAGGGGCAGACAGACAGATGAAGTCCTCCCTGAACATTGGCCATTGAAGAAGACAGATTGACCCTCAGGATCCCTAAGCTTTTATACTGAGTATGACATGTATGGCATGGAGTACATCACTGGTCAGGTTCATGTCAAGTGTCTTGTCTGTTTCTCCCAGCAGGTGTGACCTTACCACCAACTCTGGGATGGTCTTGATTTACATAGGAATATGTGTGATCAGTGGCCTCTCTACACACTCATGACCTCTTACCTTGGTGGTAACTATCAGGTTGGAAATTCAAAAAATATGTTCTGCTTCAGCCCAAGCCAGAATACATACTAATGGCTAGAATGGGTCCTTTTAACTCAGTTTTCTGTCTCCAACAGTAGCCAAAAGGAGATGTCTTGGATGGGCTATAGGAACAGGAGAAGCATATGGAAAGGTGGCTTCTCTCTGTCATCTCCTCCACTATTTTCACCTGTATTAGCTAAGTTAAAGTTAGGAAGAGGTGCACCCTGCACTTCAATCACTCATCCTCTACAAAAGATGTATTTATGAATTTATTTTCACTTCTATGTTTTCCAAAGTCTGCAATGGGCAGTTGTCTTCCTGGGGAAAGCTCTGTGGCACAAGGATGTCATAAGTTCCTGGGAGGAGGCAAAGGGAAATAACAGGGTTAATGTAAGTTAAGCTACATGCTGGCAAATAGGTAGCCACAGCCCAAACTGCAGTCAATGAAATCAATTGTAACTAGCCATAATCTGAATATATATTGTCCTCTTCTCCACACATACTTGTCATAAAATTAACAAAAAAAAGTCTTCCTCTGTTATAAATATGTAAGATTAAGCAATGAAATCTTCTGTCCCCTCCATTACCCTTGAAAAAAGACAATTTGCTGACATGGAGGTATTTTTTCATCTGATGAAAGCTACAATATGCAAAAGCGCACATATGAAGCCTGTATGCACAGGATACAGATTGCCTGCACATAACTTCTTGCATTAGCCTAGCAGCAAGGAAAAGAGGGCAGCAAGAACTAAGATTGGCAGCTGACCTGGGAAGATGTTGATTCTTGTAGCTGCAATGCATTATTACCAACTACAATGACCTTCCACTGTTTACTGTATACATACAGAGTGATATGCAAGGAGATGGTCTCTCTGAATAAACAGAAAAGGCCAGGTTCCAAGTCTAACTGAACAATAGACAGGGAAGAATTCAAGTATCTTCTTTAGCTGAACTTCCCACCAGGAAACTGAACTCGTAATAAAATCCTCCTGTATCCTGTGCCCTAATCCAGGAGTGTTAACTCAGTTCCAGCTAATCATGTAAATCATATTTGCAGAATGAGGCAAGTGCAAGCTGCTGGATACAAACATGAAAGTATTCTGAAAGAAATCTCCCTGTTTTAGATGGGAGGAGAATTGTCCTCAGCATTTTGAGAAATTTTCATCTGTTCAAGTTCCCCAGAATTCACTGCACAGTGAAGCCACTGGCTATGTGTTACACCTAAAAATTCAAAATTCCACTCCTGCCTCCTTATATTGAGAAATTGGAATGGTTGTCCAGCCACAATGATTCTCATGACTCCAGCAGAAGGAGCTTTTTAGTCTCTGAGATTCCCTGTTCAAGATACATGAACTGTGCAGTATTTGAGGCTTGCCTATTTGGATTAGTGGGCTTTTCTTCTACATATGAAAAACTAAGGCATCCATTTTTCAAACTGTGGCTTTATGCTGACTAAGAGAAAGCGAGAGTTGGTATATAAAGTTTCTAAATGAGAATCAATATCCAATTCCAAACCTGAGCTGAAAGTAAAGCAGTTGCCGACCTTTAGTAATTAACAAGCCAGATTTTTCTGGAGAAAAAAAGAAAGAAAAAATGAGTTTCTGGAACATTTTATATACTAGTAGTGTTTATCAATTAGGAGTTCAATAAATAAAGCACCTGACATCTAGTTAATAAAATGTTGTGATTTTATAAAAATTAAATTATACGTTATAATCTCAGTCATTTTAACTGGAGTACTGATACTGCTTGCTGGCTTCCAACAGTCAGAAGTCATGAAGTATTCCATTGCTTGTACTCTAATATTTTATGGATCAATAGCAGATCACAGTTCACAAATTTATTAAATTGACTGGCACTGTTTTGGAGCTTCCGGTCTTGAAAATCAAGTTAGTTAAGATCTCTCTGTGCTTTAGTGTCTTCAGTGTCACTTCAGAATACTGAAACTGCTTAGGTTATTACACGTGCCTTTTCAAAATCATGTGAGATCCCTTTTTTT
>WAAB01016646.1:34843-68122 GCA_013389865.1 Piaya cayana | reverse complement strand
AAAGCTACAATATGCAAAAGCGCACATATGAAGCCTGTATGCACAGGATACAGATTGCCTGCACATAACTTCTTGCATGAGCCTAGCAGCAAGGAAAAGAGGGCAGCAAGAACTAAGATTGGCAGCTGACCTGGGAAGATGTTGATTCTTGTAGCTGCAATGCATTATTACCAACTACAATGACCTTCCACTGTTTACTGTATACATACAGAGTGATATGCAAGGAGATGGTCTCTCTGAATAAACAGAAAAGGCCAGGTTCCAAGTCTAACTGAACAATAGACAGGGAAGAATTCAAGTATCTTCTTTAGCTGAACTTCCCACCAGGAAACTGAACTCGTAATAAAATCCTCCTGTATCCTGTGCCCTAATCCAGGAGTGTTAACTCAGTTCCAGCTAATCATGTAAATCATATTTGCAGAATGAGGCAAGTGCAAGCTGCTGGATACAAACATGAAAGTATTCTGAAAGAAATCTCCCTGCTTTAGATGGGAGAATTGTCCTCAGCATTTTGAGAAATTTTCATCTGTTCAAGTTCCCCAGAATTCACTGCACAGTGAAGCCACTGGCTATGTGTTACACCTAAAAATTCAAAATTCCACTCCTGCCTCCTTATATTGAGAAATTGGAATGGTTGTCCAGCCACAATGATTCTCATGACTCCAGCAGAAGGAGCTTTTTAGTCTCTGAGATTCCCTGTTCAAGATACATGAACTGTGCAGTATTTGAGGCTTGCCTATTTGGATTAGTGGGCTTTTCTTCTACATATGAAAAACTAAGGCATCCATTTTTCAAACTGTGGCTTTATGCTGACTAAGAGAAAGCGAGAGTTGGTATATAAAGTTTCTAAGTGAGAATCAATATCCAATTCCAAACCTGAGCTGAAAGTAAAGCAGTTGCCGACCTTTAGTAATTAACAAGCCAGATTTTTCTGGAGAAAAAAAGAAAGAAAAAATGAGTTTCTGGAACATTTTATATACTAGTAGTGTTTATCAATTAGGAGTTCAATAAATAAAGCACCTGACATCTAGTTAATAAAATGTTGTGATTTTATAAAAATTAAATTATACGTTATAATCTCAGTCATTTTAACTGGAGTACTGATACTGCTTGCTGGCTTCCAACAGTCAGAAGTCATGAAGTATTCCATTGCTTGTACTCTAATATTTTATGGATCAATAGCAGATCACAGTTCACAAATTTATTAAATTGACTGGCACTGTTTTGGAGCTTCCGGTCTTGAAAATCAAGTTAGTTAAGATCTCTCTGTGCTTTAGTGTCTTCAGTGTCACTTCAGAATACTGAAACTGCTTAGGTTATTACACGTGCCTTTTCAAAATCATGTGAGATCCCTTTTTTTTGGCAAAGAAATAAGGTATTTTCCTCTTTTAGCAGGTTTTGGAAGTAGATTATTCTTCATTTTACATTTCCTGTTCCAGGCAGGAAAGAGTGGGGTTTAACATTTCCTTTACACTACTGACTTTTCTTTCCTAGTTGAATCAAATCCAAATAAGTGGTGATACTGGAAGAGTTAAGCCCTCTACTTGCTTCTGGTTAAGAAAAAGAAGTTCTAGTATGCACTGTTGAAAATGCAGCATATTTTTCTGTAACTAATTATCATGCCACTTTCTAAAAACACTGTTTAACATTTACTTATCAAAGTTCATCCTTACATTGATTCATATCTCAAATGCCTTTATTTTTAGAAATGAAAACAGTTGAAAAACATCAAGGATGATAAGTGGTTTTGCTCTACCATAGAAACCATTGTTCTCTAGGACTTCTGCCCCTGCCTCGGTTTACTGAGTTATAGCATTTCCAGACTATATTTCCCAATGAAACATAGCTGAGAGGACCCTGAGTACTTGAAAATCACATTGAATCTTACCATAAAAGAGGCAAATGCTAATTCAAACCCAATTTGGGTTGCAGTATGCCAATTGTTACCTAGGACATGGGATTCTTTATACAATTCTCCCTTTTTCCTATAGTTATATTGTAAAGTTGTGTGTTGACTCAGTTGATGCATCCCTCTCTAGAAGTGGTTGCATTTTCAGCAACAATTATGGTGTTTCCCAGTTTTATAAGTTGAGAAATATTAGAGAAGCTATAGAATAAAATAACAACTTTTCCTCACCATTATCAGTACGTTTACAGCAATGACACATCACTTGCAGTGATACCATGTAAGCATTAATTCACTAATGATCACAGCCTGTGGAGGAGCAAAAATTTCACTCAGTCCATTTCGTATATGGGGAAGGTGAAATAAAAAAATGAAAGCCTGGTTTTCAGTAGGTACTCTCAGTTCCTCTGAAAAAATAGGTAAGATCAAGTAGACCAAGAATCTGTAGATCAGATGCTCTACACAGAGTTGTTGCTGAGGGTCTGTCATGCACACTATGCATATTCCATTTTTTTTCAGTTCAAACCACTGTCATTCGTGTCCCCTGGATTGAATGCTTATTGAGACCTGAGCATGTTAGGTGCATATTGAAGAACATTTTCCAGTTTAATTTCACTCAACAGAATCTAGTCCATGCACTCCAATATCAGCCTCTGATGCAAAAAAAACCACAGGCAACAGCCATTATCGGGAGTTTTTTATCAAAAATACACTTCTCTTCTGAGCTAAAACACTATTGGAGACACATCATAAGAATTGTTGGCCAGATTGCTGAGTATTTCTACTTTGTCCCACATTTACCTTACTTCACTACATATTACAATAACAATGCAGAGAAAAGGCATAACAGACTGACATGGTTCTGCCATTTCCAGAGTGATATACGAAGTCCTACTTCTAGACACGTATGGGGTATAAAATAACTATACTTCTTTACACTATAACTGTTTGTATCTGAAGATACAAGAATTCATTCTGCTTCATTTCAAAATATGCTGATTCAGAATAGTTGGTGATACGAAGCTGCATTACTACCAAAAATGTGTGTTTGTGTTGATTTAAGCATTATTTTTACCGGTGGAAGCAATTGTTGAAACTAGTGCTTCAGCTCCGTGTTATTTGTGTCACTGCATAATGAAGTTGCATAACGTTATGTCACTGTGTATTGGCAAGATATCACAACATGAGGATTCAGGCAGAAATGCTCCCAAGTAACATTGGCATGAAGAGTTACAGGTGAAAGTAGAGATCCTCTATGGCATGGTTTACACCACTGTTTTTACACTGCCTTCTGTAATCAGAGATTTGCACAGTATATGGTTACCCTGAAACTATAAAGTTAGCCAGCAATGTCCAGCCTTTCTCTCTGTGGCATGCATAAATTCTCCTCCTGAGCTGACACAAATCCTCAGCAAACACACAGCGGCCAGAGGAACAATCTACCAATAAAATCAGGTTTGTAGTTGTCTTCCTTGAGATCCTGTTCCCCAGGTAGTGGCTATTCCTTTGATAAAATCTGGCATAGAGAGGATGCACAGCCTAAGTGAAAGCAACCACAACCAAGTACCCCAGTGGCAGGACAACATCAGTAGCTATAAACCATAGAATGATTTCCTTGATATTAGATTCATGGTAATTGGGTTTACTCTTCAACTAAGGTAATTTTATAACCGTGTCAGTAGAAGGTGTTTTTGACAGAGAAATACTGTGGAGCATGGTTCAAACAACAGCTATCAAAACAAAACAAATTCTAGGTTCAGTCACATCACTGTTTAGGCTGTTACACTCCTCAATAGTCTTCTGATTCAGCCTCTGGTATCACGAGGCAGCATGTATCAGTTGATGCTGATCTGTGGCATTGTACAGTGTTGTCATTGTGAGAACAAGAAACGAAGGCAAATTGTTTGTTAGATGTACCAGTCAGCAGGAAACAAAACAACAAGCAGTGTTTAGGTGCTTAGGTGCTCTTCTGAGCATGGCAAAGGATTCAGATAAAACATCAAACTGCATATCTTGGATGCCAGGATTAAATACAGCATGTCCAAAGAAGCTGGAATTTTTGCAATCTTCATTCTGCATTTTAGTGCGAAGAAAAGGCCATAAATCACCATAGTCATAAAATGTTCTCAATTTTTAAAAAATCAATTAAATTAAATTAAATTAATAAGAACAAATGGAATACTTAGTATATGAACAGAAGAACTTTATGCCTTCAGGAATAGGGACCCAGGCACACCTTATAGCAGACTTCCAATACTTAAAGTGGGCCTACAGGAAAGATACGGAAGGGCTCTTCGACAGGTGTGGCATATTAACAGAACTCAACTTTCATTTCAAGCTAAGACCAAGTTTATTGTTACAAGCTCATATTTATACCGTAGTGAAAATGCCAACAACAGTCCTGCAAGTCCTTCATAAAAAATTCCACAGCATGTTCTTCTCCTTCCAAATTCCTCGTGACCACTGTTATTGTTTTCATGCCTTCTTGGTTTTGCCACTGATGTTGATTCTTCTCAAGACAGAGGCTTACTGGTTATTAAAGCTCTCTACACTCTTGCTCCAGAGGTCCAGCAACACTCGTGGTCATTTTTTGCTCAGCATCTCTTCTGACAGACAGAGAGCGACATGATAGGACGAGGAGAAAGATAGTAACATTTTTTAGATACTAGGAGGACATTTTTTACTGTGGGTAAACCATGCTTGGGTGTTGAGACAGGTTGCCCAGAAAAGTTGTGGATGCCCCATCACGGAAGGTGTTCAAGCCCATGTTGGTTAGGTCTTTGAGCATCCTGATCTGGTGGAAGGCATCCCTGACCATGGCAGAGAAGTTAGAACTGGATGATCTTTAAGGTCCCTTCCAACCCAAACCATTTTATGATTCTATGATTCTACAATTTTTCTACCTGCTTCTAGGGTCCTGTATTGCCCAGGGCAAGTCAACAGAGGTATTTCTGCCTTGGCCACCTCAACCATGGTCCCACACCCCTGTTTGCACTGCCAAGGCCAGTTTATGCATCTTCCTCATGCTGCACTTGCCCAGGCAGAGCTTACTGACCAGATAGCACCTGGGCACACTCACTCTGTTATGTATGTTCATATGGTTGTATGAATGCTGCCGGTGGGTTGCTTTGTCCACACTTCCTTCTGCAAGAGTGCTTGATATAAATCCCAGCCTGTTTCTGACTTAAATAGTCTCAATGCTGGAAAAGAAATGCAAGTTTCAGGGCTCCGCTGCTTTCAAGTGAAGCTCATTATGTTTCCATATAAACTATTCTTTTGGGAATGGAAACTGTGAGACACAAGGAAATGTGCACAATGGTTACAGGTATTTCCTCTAGAGGAAGTTGGTATTAATTTCTGTTAAACATGCTGCATTTACTATGTAATAGATTATATGCACTGGAGATAAAGACTCCTTCCACGTATCTTGCATATTCTGCCCAAAGAGCTTTCCTCAGAAGAAAAGTTATTGATTTGTACTATTTCATATTTCACTCTTATCCTATTGGTAAGACACCAGCAAAGAGCTAGGTGGATTCAATTTGTTTGTGACATAAAGTTTCACATAAACATAATCTGAAGTCTTAACATAATTAGATAACTTCTGCTGTTCTGAGGTGAATGGCCACGCAAGCATAAAATTAAGCAGTTCTCACAGCAAACAATGAACTTTTAGTTTATTATAGGCCTCAAGTAAGGAAATTACATTATCCCCACTTTAGAAAGGACTAAATTTACGTGAGGGTGATAGCAATTTCAGGCCAACATTTTTAGTGCTAGCAGTCATAGCAGTCCTCACCAAAGCCCTTATTTCCTTGCGGTGGGGTAAACATACATCCACACATAGAGACTGTAAACACAATTGGCCAGCCATGACAGGTTCAAACCACTGAATTTGACTCCAAATAATTTTAAATAGGAATTTCCTTGAAGAACAGTTCAGTAGTCCACAGCATTCATTGCCTCACACACCCTTGTCACTAATATCAGTCGGATATTTCACAAAACTCTGCAGAACACAGTAAGCATAGGCTGCCAACAGGAAGCTTTGAGAAGCTTCTGGCTCATGTCCTAAAATTACAGATGCACAAACACAGCTGTAATTGTGCTATTTCTAGAAGGCCAGAGGCAAAGCATTTAATATATGCATTTATACAGATTTGAAACCCCACTCTGGCAATTTACTATTTACACCCAAGGAAGTGAACAGTGGCAACAGAAGATAAATAATGAAAAATTATGTTTTAAAGAGCCATGAAGATAATGGCCCATGGAGATAACATAGGTAAGGATGTTTTTAAAACATTTGTGTTGACATTTAACCTTACAATGCGTTGGTAATTTAAGCATGTGATTATGATGAGGTAGAGCTTTAGTAAAAGAAAAAGATAGAATTTATATTCAGTTTCTTGGTTTTTACAATTCTGTTCTTCTGTTTTGAGGCATTATTAGGGTTCTTCTTTGTATATGGGGTATACCTCATCTTTTCTAAGTTTTAAGCCACCCAAAACAATCAGGGAAAGAAACTGTTTTTTAATTGTTTTCTGTTGCAATTATATGTGTGATCAAGGCATTGTTGAAATAGAGGCTTTATGCTTTTATTACTATTTCTTAGCACTTAAACCTGGACTTCTTTGAACTAGGCAGAACATTACACAGAATGAAAAGACAATCCTAGATAATTAGGTAGAAACAAACCCTTAATAATTGCAATTTCAAACCAATAAAAAGCAGCAACTGCAAAAAAATGAGGCTGGAATGACTCCAGGATTTTCTTGATAATGAATCCTTCCGCTTACTGAGATACAATTTAAACAAATAGCAACTGTTCTCTTGCCTGTTCTCATACAAAAAGAGTTGATGGGGTTCTTGTTGCAGTTCTGGGTTACAGTCACAAGTTTACACCTATCATAGAATCATGGAATCATAGAATAGTTTGGATTGGAAGGGACCTTAAAGATCATCCAGTTCCAAGCCCCCTGACATGGGCAGGGACACCTTCCACTGGATCAGGTTGCTCAAAGCCTCATCCAACCTGGCCTTAAACATCCGCAACTTCTCTGAACAACTTGTGCCAGTGCCTGACCACTCATGAGATTGCCCTGCAGGACCTTGAACTTGGCCTTGTTGAACCTCACAAGGTGCACATAAGCCCATGTCTCAGGCTTGTCAATGGCCCTCTGGATGGCATCCCTTCCCTCCAGTGTGTTGACAGTGCCACACAACTTGGTGTCGTCAGCAAAATTGCAGAGGGTGCCCTCAATCCCACTTTTCATGTCTCTGACAAAGATGTTCCTTGTATTTCTCTCAGGTTACCTAATACTTGCTTCTACCCTCTGTAAGCTTCCTTTTTTATTTTGTTTGTCTAGAAGCTTTTTGTGAATATATAAATGAAATTACTTGACAGTAACTTTTGAAACTGCATGGATTTACACATAGTTGCAGGTATGATAACTTGCATTTAGCATTTTGACACACAGTTCTTTTCACTGCAATTAAGAAAAATTGATTGGTGTGTGTGATTGGGGAGTTTCTGCATTGACAACTGGACCTGGCAGGTAATCCTTGCCTTAAGGACTTGTCTCTGTTAGACTTATTTAGTCTTAAAATTTCCTACATTTACTTCTGGTAAAACCCATTAATTTTGTGACAGTAGGGCAGGACCATTTCTGGCACATCGTGGGCACGATTACCAATGCTGGTCTGACTATGCATGGCTGTGCATTCTGTGCATTGCCAGTTTGTTGTCTGTTGCAGCAGCTCTCAAGGTGCAAGTAATGTAGAATAAAGATCTTCATTTTTGCACTCATACGGCTTTTGGCTTCATTGCCACTCAGTAAACAGCTATCATACTGAGAGGGTTTTATTGTTATGATTTTTTAAGGAATGGAGCAAAATCCTGTGTTTAATACTCAGGTTTGTTCTCAATAATCTTTCAGATGACAGTATTCCTTCCCTTGGCCTCTTAGCTGAAGTAGCTAGCGTCCTTTCAGATTGAACTGCTGATATTGGAGACTCTTCAAATGGGACTGCACATTACAGGATGAGACCATTGCTGACAGATGTGATCTGTAAGGCTCTGTGTTTACAGATACTGTGTGCTATGAAGTTTGTGGACACTTGTTGGTATTAGAACTGGAAAGTGAGCAGCCTAACACTGCTGTGAAGAAGGCACTGCACGTTAAAGGTTCATCTAAGGTAATTTTCTCCCCCTTGCCACTGCAAGATGGTCCCTATAAAATTTGATAGACAAGTCAGACACAAGATTACTAATATGTTCAAACTGCAAAATGTCAGTGGGACAAAAAGAAGCTGGGTATTTTTCAGGAGAAAGCATTTGGCATAAGCATAATAGCAGGCTTTTACTATTTTCTTTCTCCAAAGTCTCAGGATACATGACATTACAATAGCTTCTCTCCTTGCGACATGATCATATGGAAGTAAAAGAAAAAGGTACAAGCAAAGATCCCTGTTTATTTTTATTATTTTTTTAAATGCAGTACAAGGACAAATTATTTCTTTTTTGGAAAATGAAAAAAATAATCTACTTTTATATTAAATGTTTCACTCACAATGCAAAGACATCTTAGAATGAATTTTATAATTCTATTATTATTGCTACACTACAAGCTTTCAGAATTTTTCCTAGTAGCTATTTTAAATAAAGACAACACATTGTAGAATTGTTGGTACTGAGCACTTACAATTCTCACATGGAGGAAGCCAGATTTATTTCCAGTCTTTAATGCTATGGTTTATTTAATCACAGTGCAATGAAAACACATAGGAATATCATGGCTATTTTCCAAGATCTCTAGAAATTAGTTCCTTCCTTATCTGCATTATAATATCAGTTTTAATTTACATACTATTTCTTGGTCCTATGGCTCTGACCTTCCATTCTGTTTACAAGTCCACAATATTAATGCTTTCCTTTGTGAAATATATCCCTTCATTTTAGAGATATCTACAGGAAAACCAGACAATAAATAACCCCATGGTAGTAAGACCCCACCTCCAGTAATAGGTTTGTGAATAGTGAAATAGCAGTGAAGGATTGGTACTATGTTATACCATAAATATTCTTAGTGGACATCTCTGCATGCAAGCTATATTGGTAACAATGCATATCTCATTCCTAAAGAAATAAACAGTTTTCTTCCTGTATATATATGTTTAAAATAGCTACTGTAATTTTTGTCAGAATCTCCAGGAGTGTTATGGTAGTTAAAAAAAAGAAAAAAAGTAAAGAAAAATGAAATAAAATAGAGGAGTTTCCTTGTCCTTTTTTTTGTTTGTTTTCAGAATTGACTGACATTTTTCAGTATATAACAAGAGAACTTCTGGCACATGGATTTCTGATCCTGGATATGCAACATCACATTACAAGTTTCGCATGCAAGAGAGAGAACACAAAGTTCGTAACTTCTAACTGGCAATGTTTTGTATAGCTTAAGGGCTATGGACTATTGTTTTTTTCATCCTGCACATGCACTGTGAAAACCTTGGTTGTACTCATAACATAATGAGAATCAATGTATTATTTAAGACCTGAGGTATTTTGCCTCTGTTGCCTTCACTTGCAACTTAAAAATAATCACTACTACCTGGAAAACACTACAGCAACATAATGGTTTCCCCTTCAGTCATAGCTGAAGTTCTAGGTGGAAAATATGGACAAGATTTCGTTCTCACAAGCCCTTCTTCAGGATATTTGTATATGGAATGTTTAAATTATAGGTGCATACGACTTCTGGCTTGCAGCACTCTCAGCAGGGGCAGCCCTCAGTGTCTAAAGCTACCCCACATCTGACACCTGCATTTAATAAGCACAAAAGGGCCAAAGCAGACATCAGAAGCATCTGAAGCAGCTACTGTTTAGAAACAGACTCTATACTTCCAAGATTGTGTTAGAGCAGCTACATTACCACAAAGGCTTTCTCACAGCATCTAGTGAGTTTCTCAGCTTCCATTAATCACTCAGACTTCTAAGCATTTTCATCAGCAAAATATTTTCTTTTGATGCTGATGGCTCTACTTCAAGTGTTTTGCCAGCAGAGCTAAACTGGTTAGAGGGCGTAGTGTCTGCTTATACAGCCAACATTTATATGCTGGCAACATTTCACATTCCAAGCCAGTTCAATTTCTCTGGTTGAGAAGGCTATTATGTTTTTTCTAATTTTATTACTATTCTTTCTGTTCTTTGTTGACAAAGAAACACCATTAAAAAACAAAAAATGCAAAAGCAACTAAGGGAAAGATGTCTTTCAGTCCTTATTTTGCTTGATTTCTAAACCAGAATCACCTAGCATGCAGTTCTTTTCTTTAGGGTAAGAAGAGCTTCACTTTTCCTTGCAGACAAGAAATTGCATACACTCAGCAGGGTGCAGTTACAGAATACAACACTGCCCTGCAGCAGAAAGCCCATAAGGAAGAGACCATTGATCTGCAACAAATGCTCCAGTGAACACAGGCTACACTGCAGGGCAAAACCTAATAGTTCTACCCATCAAATTCTTAATATTCCAAGGATTTTTCTCCCAGGGAGCCTTGAACAGCCAAAGTGCACTAGAACTATGTAAAAGGTTACTGTAAAAGGACTGTAAAAGGTTACAGTTCTCCAGCCAAGAACTGTAGAGAAGCTAAATTTATTCCTGTCCTTTTTTACTTCTCAAGAGCAAACCCCTCCACACCACCCCCCCAAAAAAGAAGAAAGGACTCACTGGAATGTGTTTTGTCAAGTTATTTGCTTACTTTTTTATGCTTAGTTTTAACCTTGATTATATTAGGAAAAGTTTAAATCCCTCAGAGTCCAACAGAGAGCTGTATATATACTTGACAAGAGGGGACTTCCCCTAGCTATATCTTGCCAAGAACCAGTAGATACAGAAAACCACGACAACTTGCTATTTCAAGTGAAAAGGCAAATGAAGAACTACTCTTCTCCTGCAAGCCTCAACAGGTCCCCAGCTGCCACTACTCCCACCTAGCCCTCAGAACTCATCCCTTGTCTCATCTCCCTTCTTATTCAAGTGATTCCCATCCAGGGTCCCTGATCCTCTCTCCCTGCATGAAATACTAATCTGGAGCCTTTTTTGCATGGTTTGGAATAAAGGTCACAGATAATAACAGCAGACAGCAGCTAAGTATCCACATCCATACACCCATCTACCCATGTCCAGATGATCCTGAATTTAGGAAGTCATCAATAGTATTTATGAATCTTATAGTTTGGAGACTGCTCATTCACTCAGCCCCCTGTAGTGCTATTGCCCATGTGTCTTTTATATAGACATATCTGCACCATTTCAGGAAGGACAACCCAGCAGATATCCCAAGTTGGCTCAACCAAGAGAGACAAAAGGCCTGGCTACAGGCAAATTGCTCAACTGAGAAGCAGAGTTTAATTTTCAGAATAAATGACTGGACTAACAACAGCTTAGTTCTTGAGATCCAAGCTAATACCTGCACAGAGTGCCGTGCAGACACATCTGCAGGCTCAAACCTCAGAGCCAAGTCCCACTGGTGATATAAAAGTGAAATCACAGGGAAAAAAAGGCCTGTGAGAAGACTTAATGACGTAATTTCTCAAATCTTCCTGATAAGCACAATGATCACAAGGCAGCCTTTCTTACACGATGCAGTCTCGCCCTTGGTCCCTTATAGTTTGATTTTGGAGGTCTGGGCATTAAACACAGCTACAGGCAGTACCAAAGGAAGAAAGAAACAGAATGAAACAATGAAAGAAACATCAGAAAGAAAGAGAAGAGAATGAGAAGAAAGGGAAGAAAGGTGAAAAAGAGGAAAAAAAAAAAAAGAGATCTACTCACTTTCAGATAAAGCATTTTACTAAGCACTTCATTTGGCTTCTGACCATGAGCTATAAAGAGCATTTCAGTTTTGATATTTAATCAAACCTGACATTTCCTCATTAAAAGGCTCCCAAAGTTGGAATATAGCTACAACAGGAAATGGACTGCAAATGAATTCAGTACAATGCCAGCTGTGATTACAGCCAGGCCGCATCTTTGTTCTGAGCATGTAACTCATAGGTAAAGCGTTCCCTTTAATCACACACTCCTGTGATAGCAATGACATTAAGTACTCCCTGCACCCAGCCTCTCTCTGTCTGACAGAGTAACTCTGACCAATCTAATTTTACTTAAGTCTTGTAAAGTCATTGTGGAGTGTTTTGTCTTGAATGTGCTTACCAGGCAAGTGCAGGTCAACCAGAGGATCGGGTCCATCCAGCATGCATTCATGAAGGGCAGGTCCTGTTTGACCAATCTGATCTCCTTCTATGACCAGGTGACCCACCTAGTGGACAAGGGAAATGCTGTGGATGTTGACTACTTTGACTTCAGTAAAGCCTTTGACACTGCATCCCACTGCAGTCTCCTAGAAAACCTGGTGGCTCATGGTGTAGCCAGGTGTATTCTTCACTGGGTCAAAAACTGCCTGGAAGGGCAAGCCCAGACAGTTATGGTGAATGGAGCAAAATTCAGTTGGCAGCCAGTAACAAGTGATGTTCCCCAAGGCTCATGTGCTGGGGCCAGTCATGTTTAATATCTTTATCAATGATCTGGATGAGGGGATATGTGCTCCCTCAGTAAATTTGCAGATTACATCAAATTGAGAGGGAATGTCGATCTGCTTGAGGGCAGGAAGGCTCTGCAGAGGGATCTGGACAGGCTGGAACAATGGGTCAAGGCCAGTTGTATGAGATTCAACAAGGCCAATGCTGAGTTCTACACTTTGGTCACAACAACTCTGTGGAATGCTAAAGACTTCTGACAGCGTGGCTGGAAAGCTGCTGAGTGAGAAAAGACCTAGAGGTGCTGATCAAGTGCTAGCTGAATATGAGCCAGCAGTGTGGTCAGGTGACCAAGAAGGCCAACAGCATCCTGGCTTCTATCAAAAATGGTGTGGCCAGCAGGACTAGGGAAGTGATCATGGCCCTGTAACTCAGTACTGGTGAGGCCACACCTGAATTACTGTGTTTGGGTTTGGGCCCCTCAGTACCAGAAAGACAATGAGCTTCTGGAGAGTGTCCAGAGAAGGACAATAAAGCTGGTGAAGGGTCTGAAGAACAAGTCTTATGAGGAGTGACTGATGTAGGAATAAAGCTAAATGTGGAAAGAAAGAGGAACCCTAAAGTTTTCTGAATACTCCCTCCCCACAGGCTGAATCCAAGGCAGTTTTATTTTAAAAGCAAAGTCAGTGGAAATACAACACACACAGGTGCAGCACGGTTTTCAACAGAAAGGAGTGCAGCAATCTCTTGCCCCACGAAGTAGGGGATGAGATATTCGAAGATCGACATAGCCAGCCCCTGCTATCAGTGAGGAGCATGGTACACAAGGACAATTGCCCGGTTACCATGGTTTAGACTCTCCTTGCAGGTGTGGCCCTTTTTTGCTAGCTCAAGGATGCCCTTGGTTACTACAGAAACAAATATAAGCATTGGCCTGTTTGCACATCAGTGCCTCGTGTTATCACTTCTAGAGAGAAAAAACATGAGTTTGCTTTCAGAAAATAAAGTTACTTAGGTGAGACTCAGTTAGAGTCATAAAACTGCCTCTAATTTAACTCAAACCACAACACTAATATTTTCCAAGAACATGAATTGCAGTTGCTGCTCTGGCAATCCTCCCCTCCAGTTGACCTGTGCTCACTATACCATTGTAATATCATTATAATATTAAAACACACCTCCACACCAAAGGCTACCCGCTTCCTCCCTGCTACTGGAGCAAACCACTCCCATAACCACTCCTACTGGGCATGTGCAAATATGTTTTGGCATGTGAAGGGAGAACTTTTTCTCTACCAGTCAGCAGGGTTTAATGTAATGACTTCACTTAGTCGAGCTCCATCTAAAACTCCACCCCAAAGGTGCAAGTTATTATTAAAAAAACCAAAGGGGGGAAAATGTCACCAAAACTTTCGGGATCAGTCAATGGGTTGGACCCCATCTCCCCTCTCCACAATTGGCATAATTGGGTACTTGACTTTGAATATATTTTTGCAAATAGCATCTTATCCCCAGCCACCACCAAATCCTTGCTTAGTCACAAATTGTTATAATAAAATTGACTTGTTCATACATACACAAATCTTAGGAATCTTACTAACTGTTAAGGGAGATTTAGAGGGAGTTTCTGATTTAAACTCAGCAAGTGAGACAAGATTGTCACTGCAAGATTGCTGATAAGAGCCTAAATGCAGCGGTATTGAGGAAGCTGGACAATATTAATTGTCCTTGTATGATTGCTCAGTGCTTGCTGTAACCTGACAAGATGAATGGTTTATTTCTATTCTTGAGAGACTGTCAGAGAAAGGGTTAAACAGACTGGAAAACTCCCTCTGAAGTCTCTCCTATTCTATCTTAAATTGTNTAATAAAATTGACTTGTTCATACATACACAAATCTTAGGAATCTTACTAACTGTTAAGGGAGATTTAGAGGGAGTTTCTGATTTAAACTCAGCAAGTGAGACAAGATTGTCACTGCAAGATTGCTGATAAGAGCCTAAATGCAGCGGTATTGAGGAAGCTGGACAATATTAATTGTCCTTGTATGATTGCTCAGTGCTTGCTGTAACCTGACAAGATGAATGGTTTATTTCTATTCTTGAGAGACTGTCAGAGAAAGGGTTAAACAGACTGGAAAACTCCCTCTGAAGTCTCTCCTATTCTATCTTAAATTGTGACAGCTGAGGGAACTGGGGTTGTTCAGCCTGGAGGAGGCTGAGGTGAGACCTTATCACCCTGTTCAAGTGCCTGAAAGGAGGTTGTAGGGAGGTGAGTGTTGGTCTCTTCTCCTAAGTAACAAGTAATAAAATGAGAGGAAATGACCTCGAACTGTGCCACAGTAGATTTAGATTGGACATTAGAAAAAAAACCAAACAAACACCAAAATCTTTACCAAAAGAGTGAAGTACTGGAACAGGCTGCCCAGGGAAATGGTAGTCTCCTTCCCTCGAGATGTTCAAAAACCACATAGATATGGCACTTGTGACACAGTTTAGTAGTCTTGGTGGTGTTGGGCTGATGGTTGGACTGGATGATCTTATGTGTCTTTTCCAACCTTAATGATTCTACAATTGCTTTAGAAAAATCTGAAAATACCCAATTGGATATGGCATTTCAGAAGTTTTACTTGCTTCAAAAAATTCTGCTTACATCTGATTGTAGAAAATCCTAGAAAATTGGTTTAGGAACAAGACAAGCGGCTAGATTATGAGAAGTCAATGATGCAATTACAATATTAAGTCGTATCCTGTGAGCACTCCCTGTTTCCTTTAGGTTTACTTGCTCAGATTGTGGTTTTTTTCTCATACTGTTTTCATTCTATTTATCTTTTCACAACCTCTAAACTTTACTGCTGATATTAATAAATCCCCATATTTATTAATGCCAGACTCTGTCATGCAACCAGTTACAGTACCTTTCTGATGAAAGTGACACACCTTGACACACTTCTAATCACTACCTTTTTTTTTTTTTTTTTTTTTTTTTTTTTTTTTTTTTTTTTTTTTTTTTTCCCTTTGGGATGCTACTATTTAACCCACTAAAGCAAAACCTTTGCTTTGGAAAAAAAAAATAGGATAATTAGGATCCCACTGTCCTTCCCTGCACCTTTGGGTCTATTCTGTTGTACGTTTCTTAGCTATTGCTCTATTTGTGTAGGTGGAAAATGATCACTGCAGCAACACTAGAAGAGAGACCATTGCCAAATCTTTCAGATACTTTCTCTCAGGAAGGAATAAACAATATATGTCTATGTATTAAACTAAGCTCTATGTAGCTAATTTTAATTTTCTAATCAGAGAATTGAGTTGTATAGTTCAGTGACTTACATAAGCAACTGTCATCCACAAGACCCCACTGCACACTCAGTCCTGCCACCTAAACCGGCTCTTCCATAAAGATGACTGCATGGCAGACCATCAGCTTTACCTAACACGCTGTCTCTGCTAGGGTAGATTTGTTGGGAGACACCATGATAGAGAAGGCAGCACAAATACATGGCAACTCTTCAAACTGATCAATCATACTAATTTAAAGAGGCCACAGATGGTAAACTCATACTCAAAAATTGTTCTTCCAGAGCTTTGTTTCCTGATGCTCCTGAAAACAGTAGAAGACAAAATCCTCTTTGGATTCTTCTTCTGCCCTTTCACGTTTCCCAGCATAAGAGAAAGAAATCAGTTCCTCTGCAAGAGCAAGCCCTTTCCCCTGCCAAGCTTCTGAAGCCCAATGCAAACAGCATTTATGTATTTGCATTTCTTACCATGTATTATTCTGTGTACAGAACAACATGAAAGGAAATAGGAACGGGGTTGCTGTGACAGAAGTGTGGAGCACACAGGACACCCCAATATTACCATAACACCGGAAATTACAGCGGAATCAAGGGACTGTAATAGACCTCCTGAAGCGGCCCCTTCCAGGGCTGCAGAAATTCCCCCAGAAGTCCATCCCGTCCCCGTCCCCGTCCCCCCCCCCTTGTTAAGCTAAAGAACAGGCCATTATGTGAACTGTTACAGCCAGGAGGTACAGAGATAAGAGAAAAAGGAGGATCGTGGGCATCTTGAAACTGTTTGGACGAAAAACAGAGCACTGTGAGCCGCAGCCTTGAACATTACTTGTCTAAGGGCTTGTACTATCTAGCTTGTTACGTGTATCTATGGGGCTATAAATACTCCCCAATGCGTTAGCCCGGGATTCTCGCCCTTTGTTAGCGAGGCTCCTGGTCGACCAGTTTTTTTGATTTCTGATGCACATTTAATTTTTAATAAACATTTATGTTGCTAGCAACTCTGCCTCGTCATCTTAGCAAAATCTATTGGACCCTAACAAGAAGTAGTGACAGGTAAAAATCACACGTTACTGATGCCCTGGAACCAGATGTGCTGGGAGTTACACAAGACAGAGAGAAAACCGTTTCTCTCTCAGAAAGAGAACTTAAATCCTTTACAAAGTGGAAAAGTACACACAGTTTGCAAAAATAATGGTCCATATCATTGCAGTAGAGCCCCAGTAAATCTTTTGCTTTCAACTCCCACTGGCTGACAACCGAGAGCTAAACCCCACATCCAGCGCGGAGATTTGATCCGACAGAAACAATGATTAGCAGGTCGGAGGGGGCGAGGCCAGGCATTCAGGGCTCGCCACCGACAGCGGGTGCCACCGCCCGCACGGCTCCACGGCGGCAGGGGCCGCTGCGCCTCCCGCGCGGACCCGGGCCTTGGGACGGCGATAACGAGGAACTCCGACAGCAGGGGGAGCGCGCAGAGCGCGCGGCTCGCCCGCGCCAAGGCAGACGGCGCCAAGATGGCGGTGTTGCCGGACGGGGAGCTCGTAGCCCTGCAGAGCCTGCTCAAGGTGAGCGGCCGCCGAGCAGCTGGGGAACGGGGCGCTCGGCCTGGTGGCGGGGGCTCCCTCTCCCGAGCCGTGGCTGAGCGCCCCCTACTTTACCGCCCGGCAGGCGCCGTCGAGGGACGCCGTGCGGCAGCTGTGCCGGGAGTGCTTCTCCAGCCCGCCCGCCGGTCTCGGGCCGCTGGCGCAACGCGCCTGCCCCGGCTTCGCCACCGGCCCCGACGAAGCGGAGCAGGTGGGGCCGAGCGGGGCGGGCTGGGAGGCGGCGGAATCGGGGGCCCAGAGAGCACGCTGCCGGTCCCCGGGACCTCCCACATTGCCGTGTGGAGGAAGGGCGGGGACCGCAGCGGCAGGGGCTGGGAAGGCGCGCTCGGTGAAACGCGGTTAGTGAAAGCGCAGCTCCCCGCGGGCACCGCCCGGAGGGGCTGTGTAGGGCGGGGGGTTGCAGCGCGTGCGGCGCGGTGCTAGAGGGCAGAGGGACTCTGCTCCTCAACACGTTAAGGGCTTCCAGGAAGCGTTTAGACGTCTGAGGTCCGATGGTGTTGGTCTCGCCGCAGAATCTGTGTCTCTTCTGGCTGCTGAAGGCCCTTCCTATGCTGAACATAGTGCCTTAAAGTCCAGCGGAACCCCTTCTCCTCTCCCTTCCCCACAGCTGGTATCTGCTTTGCACAACCTCACCAGGCACGTCGTGTACCGTGGGTTGACCGAGGCAGAAGATATCCTCTCTCTCTTTCCAGAAAACTTCCACCAAAATCTGAAAAACCTTCTGACTAAAATAATCTTGGAGAATATGTGAGTGCTACCCACCTGCCATTTGTTTTCAACTGGAAGCTTAAAGCCTATGTATCTGGCTTGATATATGTGGATAGTTGGCAACATGCAAGGTCTTGTTTCTATTAATTTTATGCATGCTTTGGACATAATCATGTAGGCTGAGATGAACAGAATTGAATGGAATATGTCATCTGAGTAGAATGGCAAACAAAACATAGCCATGGTCACAGAGGGTTTTCCCAAGAATTTTGGAATGGCTCTGGACCTCATTCACATAAAGCAAAGCTCCTTTTATCCTAATAACTTACCCGTGTGGTATTAATAGTGCTACAGATGATGATAAAACTTAAAGGGCTAGATTTCAGCACTACAGAATTTGATTGGGCAGCATCTAGATACCCGCCCACTTACTGCTTTGGCTTAAGTGCAGATGCACTGTATGCAGTATAGCATACATGAGTTACCGGCAGAGGAGAGCAGTTCTGCATGCCTGTAATTGTTTGGCAGCCCTTTGCTTTGGTAAAACTGCGGAGAAAGGCACATGACATGAGTGAGCTGGAACCAATAGCCTTTCCTCAGCACTCAGTAGCATAGGCAGTCTCTCAGCCTCTCTCTCCTGCTTTGCCTGCTTTTTTTTCCTCGTTTTTTCTTTCTCCCCAAAGCGCTGCTGATACTGTTTTTCTCCATTTTTTTTTCACAGCTCTGCTTGGAGGAATGAAGCAGAAGCAAGTCAGAGTAAGTAATAGTTCACATCTTGATGCAATTAAAGTTTTCTGAGGTCACTGGAGCTTAGAGTTTAGAACACTGCATTGCAACATGTTTTCATAATTTAGTACAGGGCTACTCCCTCTCCCCCTCCCCTCCTTTGCTTTAGATAAAGCTGTATGATTGTGGTATTGCAGACCTGTTACTACCTTGCAGAGTGTAGTTTATAGCAAGTATTTGCAGAACTTTTAGAAAGTAAGCGCTCTGGCTTCCCTATTCAGTTTATTAAGTGATGTCCATATTCAATAACTGTGCACTTGAAATGATACATTGGGAAATACCTTATCTTTGTACAGTAGTCAATCCTGAGCATTCTTCCACACATCAGGAAGTACACTGCATGTATTCATACCTCTGCTTTTTCCTCACCTTTCCAAACAGTGGTGTAATTAAGGAATGCAGACTTTAACAATAGCATCATGGAAAATGAATTACATCCCAGTTAAGGGCTCCATGCAGCTACAACACATAGTTTTCTCCCCAAGAGGTTTTCTTTAGAACTGTAGCACTTAGTGGATTACAAATGAGAGATGATAGATAACAGAATACTTTGAGATCTATATGGATCCTCTGTATCCTTTTCTTTGACTGCAGAGGACATAATGTCCAATGGCTAAACAGCATGGCAAGACCTAGAAAGACACTATCCTTCAACATTTTAATGGAGTATAAATAGGGAGACAGAATCAACTATTGTGTAATGCTAATGCAGTAAATATAGCAATTACTTACACTAAAAAATGTTCTAGTATTTCCCAGACACACAATGTTTTTTCTTGTATCCTTAACATTATCTTGCATTAGAGGCAATAAGAGCAAGTGTGACACACCAGCATGACACACTAGCTAGATCTTCACGACTCGGAAGCAAGGCTGGTTGTGTGGTTTTTGGAAGAACACCCATGAGACCTTCTTGGACACTCACATCTTTGTAGTCATTCATCATAAATCATTCATTTAACCTTGTTGGAATGAGATTGTCTTCTAGGAAATGGTGGATTATTTTATTATCCTATTCAGGAACTATCTGACATACACCACATAGGGACATAGGCAGTGATTTAAAGAACAGGCAATCCAATGAATTGTTCTATGATAACATAAAAATGCGGATGGTTTCCTGCCCCTCCCATGCCACTAGCAATCAGTGTTTGAAAATTAATATAGAAGGCTAAACAACTGGATTTTTTGTTGTCGCGTATGCTGCCAAGTACTGGCCCTAAGAGACTGTGAAACTGGAATTTGTTCCAAAAGGAGCACTCAGTTCTGCACAGCCCCCTGGAGTTATGCTCAAGGGAGCAGGAGGAAGAGAAGGACGGGGAGATAGAGAAATACGGTAAGCAGTGTTAGGAAGCTACTTGAGCATCTGTAGTGAGATCAGCCCTTGAGGAGGAAACTAGGCATCTTGTGATAGACACAATCCAGACATGCTGCAATTGCCTATTGAGACAGCTCTCTCTGTTACCCTTAAATAGATGTCAAATAACTGCTGACAAACAAGTTTGATAAGGCTGCACAAAGACACTCAAACCTACTGAGCACTACAGCTAAGATTTTAAACAGTTTGAGAATAAATGACGACTTCCCTACAGATCGTTTATGGAGCTGGTCCTGTGTTTCATTTAGTCTTTGAAAATTCCTAGCTGACATAAGCAGGAACAATGTTTCTTTTGGCACCCAGCAGCCATTTTTTCTCATGTAGTTACAATGGTTGAGCCCCTTAGTTACAAATGCCCTTTTCAAACTGAAAGCATTTGTCTTTGTTCATATATCGTTAGTGTGGGTTTTCTTCTAGTGAGAATTTACTGTTTCTCCCAGGAAACTGGATGCTACACTTTTGAACATAGGGAGTATAGTTCAGCTGTTCTCAGAAAATGGAGTTGAAAAAAGATGCAAGAGGTTTCCAAGTCTTATAAATGTGATGGTACCCCATTGGGAACGACTTTAAGTAAGCCCTGTTAAACTGCACTTCACAACTTGTTTTCCTTACATATGTTTTAAACAAGGAATTTACCTTACAGATATTTTCCAGATTTCTGGGTTCTGGTGGTAAGTTGTACTTTATCACTGAGAAGCCAAGGGTTCAAGCCTCATCTTCTAACACTTGCTCTTGTTATCTGCTTGGATAGGTAATTATGCTCTCATCTGCTTTGCAGTTTGTGTGAGAAAACACTTCTAAGTCTGAGAGGAAACTATCAATACTGTTCATATTTCTAGGTTAAAATATATTTTATTTTAAATGAAAGTAGGAAAGTTTTTGTTTAAAGTTCTTTTTGTTCAAACAGGGAGGAAAGAGATTTGCATGCCAGCCATCTAAATATCTGCATCAGTTTCAGTTGAATATATTCTTCAAACTGTTCCTTGTATTTATTACTGGCAGTTGAAAGACACTATTGAAAAACATGCTCACAGGAACTTACAAAGAGCACTTGCAGCCAGCCTGTTGGTGCCAGAGTTTTGTGGGGAGAATCTTAATCTCTGCTTCTGTGCCGGTTTGCACAGTGATTAGGGACACTTGAGGGTTCATAGTGCAGTGAGCTCTGTTAACTACATGTTATCATGAGAGAATATGCCCATATACTCTCTGCAAGAGATAGCTGCACAAATTTCTTGCCAGAGCAACCAAGAAAAGATCTGTCCTACTTGCCTTGGAGGCTCATAGGGTCATTGGGCATTGGAACAGGCTGCCCAGGGAGGTGGTTGATTTACCTTCTCTGGAAGTGTTTAAGGCACAGGTGGACAAGGTGCTGTGGGGCATGGTTTAGTGTTTGATAGGAATGGTTGGACTCGATCCGGGGGGTCTCTTCCAACCTGGTTCTATGATTCTATGATTCAGCCCTGAACTACTGATGCTTACCAGATACCAACTGATATTGCACCAGACAGCTGAATGATTTCTATTAGGCTATGTCTAATTAGGATGATATCTCCAGTGTTTTTAACAAATTGGCAGGATGTGAAGATTGCAGTTTGCCAGTATATATGCAGTATTGCAGGGCACTTTTATCCCCAGGCTGGGGAGCTTAAAATCCAGCAGTATAAATCATGTTATTTCAAGAGCATTCCTGTGTGCTTTCTTATCAGTTACAGAACAGAGCAATAAGCACGTAGGTCCTAGAGCAACTCATGATGGAACACTAGTTAGGGTGTTGCAGGCAGCAACGCAGGGGATGAAGAGGTGAAAAAGACATTTTACTGCTTCCCTTCTCCCAGCTGCTTCATGAATTTACCTGTGCTTGTCTTGCACTGTATCGTCCTTAGATGTGAACCCTGTTTGTCCTTCCAATGTCATGAAAAGGCCTTCAGAGACTGTCTCATTGTGGAATAAAAATGTGAAACCACATACTAAAGTTGTAAATTTTTTTCAAATCCAGAAGTGGAAAAGCATCTACAAGGTAGTAGTCACAGCTTCCAAAGTCTGGTGTGATGTGCTGCCAGGCCTAATAGACCAAATTTTTTAATCCCTCAGTCTCCTTGCCCCGGCTGGTCGACATGGACTGGAGAGTGGACATCAAGACTTCTTCAGACAGCGTCAGCAGGATGGCTGTCCCTACTTGCCTGCTTCAGTTAAAGGTAGTGTCAGTGGCTGTAAAGGATACAGCATCAAAAATTAAGTCCAACTCCTGATTTACCAGTGGTACTGCAAAGCAGTTCACACAGGCATCTGGTGCTTGCCTGGTGGCAATTAACAGACTGTCTCAGAGGTGATTTTTGAAATATCACAGAACCAGGCAATGATGTTGCTAGTGAAAACCCTCTTTTTCTTGCAAGGAAGAAATTTCTGTGCATGAGGATGCAAGAAGGCAGCATTTTTTTTTTCTGATTACCATTGCTCTCTACAGAAAGAAAGAAAAGTCAGCGTGGTTAGCTGACTGCATTAGTTGAGAAATGACTTCATTACTGATGACTTCCTTCACTGTCTGCGTTGCTTTGGGCAGCATGGCTAAAATTACTGCATATACTCTGTAGAGTTTGGGATCCCCTCAACCAAAATGGGATGAGTGGGTTTCAGAGGAGGAGAAAAAAAAATTAATTATTTCTTGTATGTGGGATGAAGTTAAGTATCCTAGGCAGTATCTGCTAAGATGCTTTTGATACAGATATGGCTTCCTGCCATGAGTCTCTTCAGAATTCCCCTGTACTCATGGCAGTGTATGCTTACTTGCATGCTGTCAGTTGGTGGCCACTTCACTTGTGAGGTACACAGCTTAGAAAGTGTGCATGTGCCAGAGTCCTTCAGGATGGAGCTGGATGCCAAATATAAAGCTTTTTTTCTTAATCTGTCTATTAAAACCTGACTTTTGTAGTGGCATTGAATATTTTTTTCATAGAGCTAATGTCTGCATTCCTGTTTTCAGATTCAGGAAGATGTTGCCTTATGTGGAAATAGTCCTGTTGTTTCTGCACTGACGTTGGAACTGAGCAAAGAAACCCTGGACACTATGTTAGAAAGTCTAGGAAGGATCCGAGACCAACTTTCTGCTGTTGCCAACAAATGAATGCTCAAGAGCATGGATTCCAGCAATGAGGAAGGGGAATATTCTCTACCTACAACTGTCATAAGTTGAAGCCTAGTGTAACATGTTTTCAGTTTTAATAAAACAAAATAAAAGTGATTTCTTTATTGAGTAAATAAGTTATCTTTTGAAAAGCTAACACTTAAACATTCCTTTGGTCTTATGCCAAAAAGAGTTTTCGTAATATATTGTTGAACAAAAGCTGGTCTTTGTTTCAGAAAAGGTTTTGAGGGCTCAGAGCTTGTCTTGATTACAAGGGTCATAACTGGAAATAGCAAATAGCTGCTGCCAGTGAAGCAAATGCTGTTTCTGTGCCCTGAAATTAGGATCTAAAAGGTCTAAGCTGGTTAATAGACTGTACTCCAGCAATAGCAGACAAGGAGGGTGCTTCTGTCTGGAATATGTCTGTACAGAAGTGCATGCTGGATGCAGCACACTTCCTCTCAATGAAGCACAGCCATGCTTGAGATTGTTATTACAGGATAATGCTTTGCAGTAAGACAGTTATAGTATAACACATTCCCTTCTGATCAGCTTCATAGCACCATTTGCAAAATGAATAATCTGAACTTCTTTAGATCTTTAGCAGCAAATAATTTCCTTGTTCTGTTTGAAAAGAAATAAAATAAATAAAGGAGTTCAGATAATCTGTGTTTGTTTGTTGGACTCTGGGTTTTACCTTTGCTGCGCAAAACCAGACTGGGAAAGTAAAGAATTGATGGCTGTTGCTTGTACTGTAGGAATCCCTTCTGTAGCAACATGTGACTATACTTCCCCGAAGTGTTCGCTTGTTTATTTGTATGAATCTTCATTTAATTAAAAAATGAATTGCTAATTGATTTTGTGAATCCTTTTCAGTCTAGAGGAAATGCCTTGGGTTAACTCAGCCTGCTTTCTACACTGGTTTAATGTATGTTTACATTTGTTGCTGAAGAGGGATCTTCTGTTTCTTGTTCATCTTTTAAACTGTTCATTATAATACTGTTGTAGTGCACCTTTTTCTTGTGGGCACCAGCTCTGTGCAACATTGCAGGTGGTGACCCTGACCTGAAACTTTGTAAATATATGTGCATTGAAATTGTGGAAGAGTAAGTGCAGAAAATGAATGAAATTCAGACTCTTCTTTCTGATGAACTTGTATAATACTCCAGACTGTAAGAGTGATCCAAATACTTAGTGTATGTCAAAGTCCCATGTTTCATAAAACATTTGGCTCTTCGGGAAACAAAACATTGTCTCTTGTGTTTAGAAACATTAAATCATTCAAGAAGAGGGCATAAACTATAGAACTTTGTTAATCAAATTTATATGTTTCCCCACAGAGTACAGCCTAGAGTATAAGTGTAAATGAAGCCCGTGCTTTTAAATGATATGGTGTAATACAGCTTGTGCATCAAGGTGAGATGTACAACAAGTCACTTGTTAAGGTCTACTTTGAGAGAAGATTGTGCAGTATCAAGGTAAACGGGTACATTTCGTATAGAGGAGATGGATATTAAAGAATCTATTCCATAAGATTCAAGCTGTAAAAAACCTTTGCAACAGATTCCTTCTGTTTGAGGTAATTTTATTGCCTTTGCAGCCTAGCCTTAAAAAAAGTCTCATGTAGTTTATACAGTACTGTTTATTTTAGAGGGCAGTGAGTAAATAATGCATAATGAAGTATTCAATGTTAGAGGAGCTGAGAGAGTTGAAGGAAATCCTTGGGTAAATACTGAAGTTATAGTCAAAATGTTGTAAGGTATTATGAAATGAACTGCCAGTTGCATAGAGTTCTTGTACAACTATTGAGCAGTTGTAAAGAAAAGAAAGACTTGAAGTGTCAGAGTGATGCTATCTGCAAGTACCTAGAAATTGCTCATGGAGATTTAATAAAGGTTATCCACTGGGTCAGAGGCATGACAAACAGAGGGTGATTTGAAAGGGACATATCTCAAGTCATTCTGCAAGAAGATGGGTGTTTTTTCTAGTCCACAATTTAGGAGGCTATGAGAGTTTGCCTTCAAATCTTTGCCTGAAGTGAGGTATTTTCTAGTTATTTCTTAATACCTTTGCCAAAAGAGCCGAGACTGCTCAGAAAGGGGTATATAAAACAAGAGAGGCTGAGGAGGACTCAACCAGCAAGTACTTCCCATTAAATTCCTGCTTACTACATGGAGAATTAATATGCCTGCTATTGCAGGCAATCATATGTGATGTTTCTGATAAAATGATTGCTCTCAAAGTCAGTTTTATCCTCCCTTCACATATTGCTGCTGTTTTGTATGTTAGGCTAAATGTATTCAGTACTACTTTATCTTGTTCTTGTGTCAGCACTGTCCTCTTCGACTTACTTCTCTCCTGCCTTTCCATTTTTCCTCATACTTAAGCAGTCTGATTCCCTTCCACTTGATGGCTAAGCCTAGTAAGTTTTATATTCTATGCCTTTAAATATTGTAGTGGCTGTTCTTCACTTACAGTTGGCATGTCCATTGAATGGGATCACCACAGTTGTTTGTTTCTGGAGAAGAATAGTTTAAGGACATTAATAAAGAATAGAGCGGTCATAATATGTGAATCACCTGAATGAATTTCTCCTCCCATGAAACCACAAGCCTTCATTGTGAAGTGGAGCTCAGAAATTCCATCTTCATTCCAGTTTTTGAGGAATAAGAAAACCCACTGCTACACATACTCAGTTTGTCAAGTGATAGCTCAAATGCACTAAACAAAACAGTGATAAATTTGTGAAACACTAGTACTCAAGTTAAATTCATATTGTAGTTTCACAGTTCAGACAATGTGTTGGATCTGTCAATGTGTTGAAAAAAGCATTTAAAACATTTAAATCCCACTTTGTACTATTCAAAACAAAATTTTGCTTCCTCTAATGCAAGAGGAATGTTCCTTAGGTTCCATAATGTTCCTTAGGGTGCTCAGGTTAAAAGTGGATAGATAATGTGACAAAAGCAAGAAGAGCTTAGGAAGAAAATGGCTTTATGATTCCTAGCTTCCACTTCAATTAATGATCTTTAAACACTGGTTTAAAACAGAAGATTACTTGACAAGATTTATGTGTTGCAGATGGAGTATTTTGCATGGTAGTGATTAAGCAGCAATTTAGATTAATTGGCAAGGTAGGTCAAATGGTTGCGTGTTTTGCAGCATGTAATCATAAACCAATTTAATATTTAACAAAGTGATTCTACGGAATCTCTTATAATCAAAACAGCAACTTGGTTACAGATTTCAAAATAATAACATTCAGACTTTACAGTATTTCACAGAGTCATAGAATAGTTAGGGTTGGAAGGGACCTTAAAGATCATCTAGTTCCAACTCCTCCCCACCTTGGGCAGGGACATCCCACTAGATCAGGCTGCCCAAGACCCCATCCAACCTTGCCTTGAACACCTCCAGGGATGGGGCATACACCACATCCCTGAGCAACCTGTGCCAGTGCCTCACCACTCTCATGGTGAAGAAATTCTTCCTTATGTTTAGCCTAAATCTGCGCCTCTCCAGTTTATACCAACTGCCCTTAGTCCTATCACTGCAAGCAGTCCCTCCCCATCTTTCCTGTAGGCCCCTTTCATGTACTGGACAGTCGCTATAATATCTCCTTAGAGCCCTCTCTTCTAGGGGACTGGAAAGTGTTCCAGCCCTCCGATCATCTTTGTAGCTCTCCTCTGGAACTGTTCCAACAGTTCCACATCCTTCTTACATTGAGGATTCCGGAACTGGACACAGTATGACAGATGAGGTCTCACAAGAGAGGAACAGAGGAGCAGAATCACTTCCCTCAAGCTGCTGGCCACGCTTCTGATGCAGTCCAGGATACGGTTGGCCTGGGCTGTGAGTGCACACTGCTGGCTCTTGTCAAGCTTCTCATCCATCAGCAACCTGAAGTCCTTCTCTGCAGGGCTGCTCTCAATTACATCATCCCGTAATGAAGTTGGGGATTGCCCTGACCCAGGCATAGGAATCTGCACTTGGCCTTGTTGAACCTCATGAGGTTTTTCACAGGCTCACTTCTTCAGTCTATCTAGGTCTCTCTGGATGACATCCCATCCTTCTGGTGTGACAACTACACCATTCAGTTTGGTGTCATCTGCAACCTTGCTGAGAGTGCAACTCAATCTCACTGTCAATATCACTGATAAGGTATTAAACAGCACTGGTCCCAGTATGGACCCCTGAGGGACACTACTTGTCACAGATCTCCATCTGGACTTGGAGCCATTGACCAGTACTCTGACTACGACCATCCAACCAGTTTCTTGTCCACTATACCACCCACCCATCAAATCCATATCGCTCCAATTTATAAAGCAGGGTGTTGTGAAGGACTGTCAAAGGCTTTACAGAAGACTAGATAGATCACTTCCGTTGGTTTACCCGTGTCCACTGCTGAGGTTACCCCATCATAGAAAGCCACTAAGTTGATCAACAGACTATGGTCAAGTCTCAAGAATTCAGTATCACCTGACCTTTCTGTCTGCTTTGCTAGCAAATGATTTTGCACACTATTACTGAGAGATGTCCCAGCTCAGGGAGAGTTTGCTGGATACAGCCTATTGTGATTCAGAATAGCTCAAAGGGCCTTTTAATATGATTTACTTACTCATAAGACTTCTCTGAGATAATTGACTTTCATCATTTATTTAAATGTTCAAGTGGATCTGTTAATATTCATGTTGGCCACAACTTGATGTAATTCTGGCAACTTCTAGCAAATATAAGACCACCACACTTGGGCCACAATCCAAATACCAGGTGTATTAAGAGGCTGACCATCAACCACCTTGACAGCCAGCTTCAGCTACGAGAGGGTCCTTTCCCAGACATAACAGCATCCCAAGTGCACTGAGGGGATGACTCAATGCACTGGCCCACTGCATTTTTGTAATGGATATTCTCTACCACAGCACGCCTGGTCAAGATGACCAATCTTCAATCCCATCCTTAGGCAATATAAGGGGATTTTCTTCCCAAACAGCAGTTTTGGGTATGTTAAAGGGGTGCCTTGAAGTCTAGATTCATTGCCTCGTTACAACATTAATTATTTTCCCCAATAAGCCTGCATTGATGTGCACCTGTTCTCTGAATTGGCCAGTGGCTAACTGGAGTTATTCTACCATAACAACCTACACAAAAGAAGTAAACAGTAAAATGAATTTGCCAATCTCTCACATTCCCCTTAAAATATTCTTCTCGCTAACCAGTAGAGAGGTAAAGTAGATGCTTACAGTTGCAGTAAATCCATGGTAGCACTGGGATTTGAGGAGTCCCACCTCCATGGACCCTTTTCTAACTTCTTGACCTTTTAGTCAGAAACTTTTTTCTGTGACAAAGTAATTACATTAACAGTCATATACTTTTTCTCCCACATGTACACATAGTTATGCAGGCAGTTGCTAATTTTCACTCCATTTTTAATATAAGAAGTTAATAACACTTAAGATGTTTGGGCCTTGCTTATTGAATAACTCACCTCCAAGGTATAACTTGATGAACATGATGTAACATATTCTCCAGTTGGAGAATAACTGGGTCAGGAATATCACTGCCCTAGCACAGCCCTGTAGCATTACAGTGCAACACCTTGGTTCACCTACCATCAGTGTTAGTAATGCTGCCCATCATTTTCAAACAGCTCTTATGATTTGCATTCATCTGGCCCCTAGTGGAAAGTGCTACAGTACAAACACTAGTGAATTGAACCTTACAAACTGTAGCAGGAGGACTTTACTAGGACACCTGATGAGAATGTGCAAAAAGTCCTGAAGTTTTTAGGTACAGCCAAAATCCATAGGTATGCTTAGAAATCTCACTTTAGGATCAGTTTTTGAAGTGACATATAACTGTCTCTGAAAACTAAGGTGTTATACTGTGATTAGCCACTAACTATAATGGATCATCTGCTATGGCTTTCATAAGGTATGCTACAGTCCTTTCCATTTTAAGTATGTAAGAACTTGACTGTTCCTGCATCTGCTCAACACCCTATAGATCTCTTTTTTGAAGTTATTAACGTATAAGAGTCTTTCTACTGGCATTGATGCTGCTGGAGGACATAAAAAGCATATAAGAAAAATAACACACCCCATGACATAAATTCACTATCTTGTCTTACAGAGTCTCACAGGAAGATGAGGGACCACAGTAGGGGCAGAGGTGGTATTACAAGCCAGCAAGTTTCTTAAGCTTTTTCCTATACTCTTGGTCTTTCACAAAGAAAGAAGAGTGTGAATGAAAGGAAGGTATGAAATAAGATAAACTTTCCTGGCAACGTAAATGTCTTTTGCCCAGGAGATGGCGAGCTTGGTCTCCCATTCCTATTCCTTCACGAGTTCCTTGGCAGCAAGAAGCAGTCTGGGCTGTCCTTAAAAGTTGGGAGCAATTGAGTGCCTGCAATAGCCCAAACAGAACCATTCACTTTAGTAGTAAAACAGAAAGGAGGATATTATTCACGGGTTAGCAAAAGGTCTCTCAAATTTGTGGGTTGATGCAGCTGAGCATATTTTAGGGGAAGCTGGCAGAGATGGTAGTAGGCGACTTCTCTGCAGTGTGCCAGTCGTTTCAATCACAAAGAAGAACGCTTCCTTTTTTGTTTTTTCAGGTTAGAAGCAAATTCCACTGGGGATAACTTTGGCACCCACAAGGGATAGAACAGCGTTTTATTTAAAGGGAACTTTGGAACTTGGCCCATCTCAGACCCCACAAGTTTTGCATGGATTTGCCTTTCAATATTGGTGAGTAGGACACTGTAAAAATCTCTGGAGAAGGAAGATGTGAGGCGGGAACAGTTCTTTTTCTCCCAAGCACGGTACAAACGAATCTTAAACAATGGAATAAGGACAATGGCATCCTATGTATTTGATCTCTGTTCTCCAAGTACATACAGATTCTCTTGTTGCTTTTTAGCTTATTTTGGCTACTGCTGTTAATACGAGGTCCGGGATGAAAGCATCCCCTCCCCTCGCTGACCCTTCTGCACTCCCATCATTTTGCCAGTCCTAGAGGTGCAATGCTGAAACAACACAAAGTGCTGCCAAATAGCATCCCAGTCTCACCATTGCTCTCTTGTAGTTACTGCAGTTGTAAAACGCTGGTTTGGAGCACTAGTAGATATGGCTTCCCTCCTCCCTCCTCCACAAAGAAGACAATTTTTTCAAGTTGACAGTATCCCTTTGTGCTGATGAGATAGTGGAAGTTGAGTGGCAGTTAGCAGCAGAAATATAATAGCATCCATTAGAGTTAGAGTTGAGTCTGCCAGTGCTTCTGTTTGTAATTTAGAGGTGTATAATTCAGCAATGCAGATAAGATGCAGGAGAAACTTTACATTGAAAACCTGGACCTTGCAGTCGGCTTTTTAGTTTCTTACAAAAAAATTATTACCAAGTTTGATTTGATACTATGGACCATGCTGTAAGGAAGAAATAATAAGAAACCTAAATGAGAAGACTGCATTATACAAATGCATGATCTTTGCACTGACAAGGAACTGTGCTAAACTGTATCAGTGACCCAACTCTCATTCTGTATTACTAAACTTGAGACAAGTATCATCATCATTTCCAAGTAAAACAAGGCTCCCTGAGCTCTCTCTCTGCTCCATGACATGGCAGGGCTCAGTCCACTGGCGATTTCACGCTGTCTGAAGTATCTTGGTTCCTTAATGCTTTGTATTTAGGCATTGGTGCCTCATTCCCAAGTCTGGTTCTGTATTTACGCCCACACAGAAATATGACCCTTACTTTTGATTATTATTTTTTTTAATCCACTCTTAAGAGTCTTTTTTCCCCCCATGCCCTACTAAATCAGAATGCCAGAAAGTTACAGATAATCTAGAAAGTTTGAACTGAATGTTGACAGACAACTGATATGTTTTTTAAACTTTTCTGGTGACAAATGCATAATCAGAAGATCAGAGGAAAACAAACACAAAATCATGACTGTGTGTACTCCTTAAATGAAAGACAAGAAGTGTGTTTAAAGATGATTTGGGAGTTTGTCCTGTCCTGACCTCCCGCAAAAGGAGACCATGGAAGTGTATTTGGTCATCTGCATCTCAGGATATTTTGCTTTTCCTGGACACAGATGGTAAACGTCAAACATCAGTATCACTTTCATCTACTGCATCAACCCTGTAAGCAGTCTTATTCACCTTTTCTACCCATTGCTTTTCAGTGACATCATTTCTCCTTTTGGTGCTACATTAAAAGTTCTGGTTAATATTAAAGGCACCCTTGTGTATGTGGTAATATTGTTCTCAATAAAGCAAAGACCCTTTAATGAAATAAAAGCTGGACACATTTTTGCTTTGTCCTCAGCCAAGAAAAAGATTTAAAACATTTCCTTTGCTTTCAATAAAATAAAATAAAATAGCTAGGCAATAAAATCTAACAAAGGTGCATCTGTCATTCCTTCTTGTGTCACAGTTTGTATACCATCTCTCTAGTCTGCATGTTCTCTGAGGCTGAGATCTTGTCTTCATAGCCCCATATAGGGTGCTGATTCAGGCATTTTTGGCCAAAATGTCTTCTTTCTCTATATTTTCTTTTTTTTCCAAATCATTCTGTAGCATACATAATGTCATCCTTCACTCCAGAGCAGACTGCACTCTGGCAGTGAAAGAACACTATCCTATTTCAAAATTCAATGACAATAAATGAAGGTACCAACACTAAAGAAAAAATATACACAAACTATCTGACTGCCTCTGTTGAAGCACTGAAGAGAACTATGAAGTCTGATATTAACTGAAAATGAACTTGAATTTCAGGTGATAAAATTCAACTTATTGCTAATTCTATACAGAGGGGGAAGAAGCTTAGGGGATGATCACTGCACACAAAATAAAGACCCTGGTCAATAATGGTATTTTTCTGAAGTACAGGCATCTTACTCACATTAGCAGGTTCTAGGGAAGAAGTATTATAGGGCTGTTCTATCACTAGGCACTGGTGCAACTCTGGACTACAGCCTGGTTTTACCTCTACCTATGCATGCCCTACAAGAAGTCAAACCTCTCACAGCTTCTTGGATTCAGAAACGAAGAAGGCCCAGGAGAGCAGCTGCATCTCTCCAGGTTCATTATCCATGTCCAAACATGGGCAGTGGAAGTGAGTTTGGCTTTTATAGCAGAACTGGAGGCCTTGATGTCACCTCTGGGACTCAGGTGAAAACAAAGAAGGTAGTCTGTGTGGGGGTGATAGTGAGGCCTGGAAATGCAGACTTCCAAGCTGCACGCTTGTCTCTGCCATTAATCTCAAGCATCTTAATTGATCTCTGTCTCCTACCTAGCCTGTAGAAAGCTAGGTTATACCTTTTTTTGAGGAGAGAGAAAATAATTAACAGATCTACGTGATAGTAAGCTTCTTAAAGTGTGTAAGCAAAGGAACTTACAAGAGCATGTACTGAGCATATTGCCAGAGTAGTGTTTCCTATGACAGCGAAGGTTGAAATTAATTTCTGCTGCCTACAAAGAAAACAGTGTTTTGCAAAATTTATTGTGCTTTTGTGTTCCTCAGGGGAACAGTGCCACTCAGCTTTGAAAATAGTTTAGGAGCTGAATCCTGGTTTAAGACCTGCATCAGTATTACAATAATCTTCAAAAGGAATCACATTCTTTTGTAGTTTATAGCTGAGGGCAAGTCTTCACCTCTCCCTGACCACTTTAAATGTTTGACCTTCTGCTTCATTCATACGAAAGGTGTCAGAAGGAAACTGTGACAGGAGGCCACAATGTAAAAGCAGCTCATCTATTACTTTCAGAAGAGCCCCCTTTTCACAGAATCACAGAATCACAGAATCACCGGGTTGGAAGAGACCCACTGGATCATCGAGTCCAACCACTCCCACAAAACACTAAACCATGTCCCTCAGGACCTCGTCCACCCGTAACTTAAACACCTCCAGGGAAGGCGAATCAACCACTTCCCTGGGCAG
>WAAB01016646.1:0-34112 GCA_013389865.1 Piaya cayana | reverse complement strand
TTGGTTTGGCAGGACCTGCCTTTTGTAAACCCGTGTTGGCTGGGCCTGATCACCCGGTTCTCTTGCAAGTGCCTCGTGATAGCACTCAAGATCACCTGCTCCATGACTTTCCCTGGCACTGAGGTCAGACTGACAGGCCTGTAGTTCCCCGGATCCTCCCTGCGACCCTTCTTATAGATGGGCACAACATCAGCCAGCCTCCAGTTCAGACCTTTCACATAAACTGGCCACTAACAACTGCTGGAACCTCCCTCCCTTCTCCTCTCCAGAGGCATCTTGCCCCTTAGTTTTGCCTCTCCTTTCATACAGATGTGACTGGGCAGATGAATATAATGGGCACAGAAAAGAAATTTTATGTTTTAAATTCCACTCTGTCTGTGTGATACACATACTGTATATTTCCAGGTTTAAAGCTCCCAGTAGATAAAATGTCCTTGAAAACTCACTCTGTCTCTTTAATTCTCAATGCTTTACTTGAAAACATAATCCCATTAACCAATGGTCACAGCATCCTTCATCTACTCCTGGACCTTTACCTATTTGATACCTACCACATTATCAAAATTCACTGAAGTAGCCTCAGAAGTGCTGTTAAGAGAGCTGGTGCAACAGTGCTGAAGTCACATGATGGATCATCCTATAAACATTCGAGGAAACAATTAAAGAAGAAGAAAGGCAAAGTCTTGTCAGAGGTGCAAATATATGGACAGGGCACAGTAGAGACATTGTCACATCTCTTCCTCTGATTACAAACTGAGACTGGTTGTGAATGAATGCTTAGAAAGTAATTTAATTTTACACTTTTAAGCTCAGGCAAAACTCAGGGAAAACTCAGGGTTTGGCCACATAATCAGGCTATCACTATTTAACAAGTTAATGCCTGTCAGCTGAGCCACACTAACTCCCTAGAGCCTTCTGTTTCCAGTGCCTGAGAGCACACACAACTGTGCTAACTTAAACTGCAGTGACAGGTTAAGACCTATTATCTTACACTTACCTCATTCAGGCAGGATGTGTTCACGTTTGAAATGCCAAGTTAAGGCCGCACTGTATCACCTTCTGAGTGATTTGGGCTGATCTATCTCATCCTGTGTTAGGTTTTAATGTGTTTTGCTAGAAAAGGATTCAAGAGATGAGCCATCTCAAGCACCCATTCACCTTCTTTGCAAGTTTTCTGAACTCAATCACTGAACTAATTTTTGTAACCAGTGTCTACTTCAATGGAAAACTTGGATCGAAGTTCTGCGGTACACAAGAGAGGAGATAGAGTGTAATTTTGCAACACAAGCCACTCAGCTCCCCATAGCAACAGATACTTCTTGGCTTGAATAGACAAACTCTTCAATGATGATTCAGAGTTGAGGTTTTCATGCCAACATTTCCTCTTGTACAGTCTGTCCTCTTTTAAAGATTTGCAGCTCTGCAAGTCTTGGCTACAGCTCTTGCTCTGGAGACAGGCAGCACCCTGGAATGATAACTGGAGATTGTATCCTCAGTGAGTAGATTATAGAATCATAAAATAGTTTGGGTGGGAAGAGATCTTCAGAATCATCCAGTTCCAAGCCACTGACATGAGTAGATACACCTTCTACTGGATCAGGTTGAAGCCTCATCCAACCTGACCTTGCATACCTTCAGTGGTAGGTCATCCATGACTTCATGACTTCTCTGGGCAACCTGTTCTGGTGCCTCACCACCCTCACAGCAAGAAAACCTCATCCTAATATCTGATCTAGATCTACACTCTCTGATAAATAGCACCTTCCCAGCACAAGAAGGCTGCTACAAGGTTTCCCCAGAGTCTTCTCTTCTCCAGGCTAAACAAACCCAACTCTCTCAGCCTGTCCTCATACAGGAGGCACTCCAGTGCTCTGATCATCTTTGTCACTTTCCTCTGGATCGTTCTAGCAGATCCATGTCCTTCCTATGCTGAGGACTCCAGAACTGAATGCAGTAATCCAGGTCATGCCTCACAAGACCAGAGGGGCAGAATCTCCTCCCTCAAGCTGCTGGTCACATTTCTTTTGATGAAGACCAGGATACAGTTGGCTTTCTGGGCTCCAAGCATACATTCCTGGCTCATCTACCAGCACCTCTAAGTCCTTCTCTTCAGGGCTACTCTTAAATTCATTCTCTGCCCAGCCTGAATTTGTACTTGATAGTGCCCCACTCCTGGTGCAGGACCTTGCACTTGGCCTTGATGAACTTAAAAATGCTTGCACAAGCTCTCCCCTTAAGCCTGTCAAGGTCCCTCTGGATAGCACCAGCAATAGGATCAGCATTTAGGGTAGTGGGTAGGAAAGAACAAGGAACATAGAAAGTTCATTGGGAATCTGGAACGGGGAGGTTGGTGTTTGGTACTTAAATAACGATGTTACAAATTTCAAGGTAAATTCTCATGGATTGCAAAAGGCCTCAGGTTAATTCCAACATTCCTCTTAATCTCATCAGCCTTTTATCTCATCTGCTTCAGCACCCAAATGCACTGCAGTCCTCGTTGCTTAGGAACCCTAGCTCAGAGGCTGGAGGAGGAGGTCTGTTCCCTTCACACAAATTCTGCTGAGAGGGATAGCATCTGACCTGAAGGGGAGATGGGGCTGATTTGTAAATAAGCGTTCAACACAACCACTTCCAGTTTTGTACATAAATTATACTTCATTGAGCAAAGGTACTTGCAGATCATAGATTCACAGCCCCACAAAAAGAAGACTGACCACGAGCAACATAGCAGAAGAAACACATACAGTTAGGAAATGATCAGCAGGAGGGATCAATCCTGGAATTTTCAGCTCTGCTTTTAGGAGCTACTGCCAGTCAGATGGGCTACTAGGACCTGGTGATTTAGGACTCCAAGCAGCATGTTCTGTCAGTTTGAAAGGGGCCAGAATTTCCCTTCTTGTGGCATCTCACTCAGAATTGCCCATTTGTACATGCTTGACAGTGAAAGAGTTAACTTTATCCTCTTCTCAACATGATGCAAAAATCAAGTGATCCCTCTGGTCCAGCAGGTTTGCTCAGACCAGAGGCTATTTCCTCATTAGCAACAATAAATTCCAAGCACATGGGAAAATTGTGCTCCGTTCTCTGATCAAATTCTCAAAGCCCTTTGATTTCAGAATCTCTCAGATGCTCCTTGACTTTTCTCACCTGTCAAATTCCCAGGCAAGAGTGATAGGGTCTGGATAAGAGAAGCGTGGTGTGATTTCTGGTGCGGATCCTCTCCCTTGCTGAATTTCTCAGATCTGACAATGTTAATTGCAGCTTGTCTCACCACCTTTAATGTAAAGAGCCTTTGATTATTTTTCCTATCCTTCCTCTATCACCAGTTTATTACAACACTTCACAAGGGTTGAGAGCTAACACCTCACCATGTTGCCATTACTTTTCTCATACACAAACTGTTGCCTTTGTGTCACCAGGCTAGGAATTGCTCAAAGCTATGATAAATTTCTTTAGAGAGGGCACTCTGTTTTTTTTCATACCACCAGCTGAAAGCCACAAAAAGGAAGTTTGGAAAGGACAGCAAGATAGCAACCTAAGTACAAATGTCTGGAGAAGAGTCCACAGCAAATGTAGCACCAGGATAGCATCAGTGAACAAGTGATATGCCTCTCTGTATTGTGGCTTGTGGAAAGACAGACAGGTGGGTGCTTGCAGAACAACTCAGGTTGGGGACAGGAGCGCTGCTGCTTCTGATGTCTCTCACCCTCAGCTGGCACAAAACATTTCCTGCAGCCCAACCTGTGGCCTTGCTGCCTTTTTCACAAAGACACATTTTCCAGGACCCAGCCTCAATGTGAATTTTCAGCCAACTACTTGCCGCACCCAGGTGGTGGGAAACCAAGAGACCTCCTGCCACTATCCTTGATGCCAACTGAGATCTCTCTCATGTCTCCTCTCATGGCTCCTGAGGCTGCTTGAAAAGGCCCTGAGAAACAAGGAGGCATAGAAACAGTGATTTATTCAGTCACTCTGAGGCCCTGACACCTCAACATTCCTATGGAGTCTCAGTGCTAACTGCCCTCCCCTTGCCCCTCAGAAGAGGCTCATTTTTATCTGCTGCCATCCTGTTGTGCTCCATCCTGTCCCACCTCCCTTGTATGACTGCTGCCCTTGAGAAACAAGCCATTTCTACTGGCAGAAACTCTGTGGAGCCTTAGGAGTAGGTAGGGCTCCCTCTCTTCAAAACTCAGCTTAAACAAGTGACCTATCCTGTCCCCCACCCCACCCAAGCTGCTGAAGAGGCTGCTGCTTTGCTGAGTCAGGGGGTGGAGGGGAGCCAGGCGAAGGTCTGGTGGCCACTCCACACCAATGGCCATAACAAAGCCCATCTGTGCAACAAGGGTAAGTGGGGGAGAATGAGCGAGTATGTCTCAGCCACTCGTTTGCCTGTCAGGATGACCAAACTGGCCCATGGTTGCACCCCACCTCAAACGACGTACCAAGCAGGTATGTGTAAGTGCGAAACAAAAACAAAGACTCAGAGGTGGTCCTCAAAACAATCAAAAGTACTAATAAGATTTGTATGAGTTTTTGTGACTGAATCATCCTAATATACAACCAGGGAGTTCTCTGGATTCCTACACACGGGTGAAGGTTGCACTACAACACTCTGGAGAGTGTCCAGAGAAGAGCAACGAAACTGGTGAAGGGGCTCGAGAACAGGCCTTATGAGGAGCGGCTGAGAGAGCTGGGGTTGTTTAGCCTGGAGAAGAGGAGGCTGAGGGGAGACCTCATTGCTCTCTACAAATACCTGAAGGGAGGTTGTAGAGAGGAGGGAGCTGGCCTCTTCTCCCAGGTGTCAGGGGACAGGACAAGGGGGAATGGCCTCAAGCTCCGCCAGGGGAGGTTTAGGTTAGAGATTAGGAGGAAGTTTTTTACGGAAAGGGTCATTAGGCACTGGAATATGCTGCCCAGGGAGGTGGTTGATTCGCCTTCCCTGGAGGTGTTTAAGTTACGGGTGGACGAGGTCCTGAGGGACATGGTTTAGTGTTTTGTGGGAGTGGTTGGACTCGATGATCCGGTGGGTCTCTTCCAACCCGGTGATTCTGTGATTCTGTGATTCTGTGACATTGTCCCCCCCATCATCAGAACCACTGACAAAAGGTAAAGAAAATTGGGCCGATTGGCACTTCAGATGTTATGACTCCAGAACGGACTATAAATGATGAGAAGAGCAAGCACTAATCAGAGCTCCCTCTCAGCTGGCCTGAGACCCCCACCCACCGACATCGGCCACAACCCACGGACACCACACCAGAGTGTTTGCAGAAACTTCACTTGCAGCAGCTTCAAGGAAACATCTAAGGACTTCAGCACCAAACTCCATACAGGTCATATAGTCTTTTTCAACCTTTATAGAACATTAATATTGACCTAGACGTAAGCTTATATTCTTGACTTAGAATTGTAACATTATAGTTAATAAACTAAATGTTTAAATACCATTCTGGGCCCTACTCTGTCCACCTCGGTGTGTGACAACAAAACAACATTGACTGATGAAGCAGATACCCTATCCATCATCCCACTCCTAGCTCTGCCAATTGCTATACTCCCAGCTGCTATACTCCAATACACCATTGACAAGCAAATTCATGTTTCCTTGTGGTTCTGTGATCTTTGCAGCAGAGGTTTGTGTTTCCTATTCCCCATTCCCCCCATGGAGCTGTAGATGCTGCTCCTGGCCGGCAAGCCAGGACAAGGGTCATATGCCACTGGAGGCCGTGAAGAAACACTCCTGAAAACTGAGCAAGTCCTAGCTATCCTGGAGCTGTCCTCTTTGGCCCTGGCTCTTCAGGAAAACTACAGAAAAGTTAGCCTAAGCAAGGTGAGCTGAAATGCGGTTAAAAAGTTGTTGCACTGTACACAAATTTCTAGGAAACTCTAAGTAATAAAACTAGCCTCAAATCACATTAGCCTGAGGTTTTGACCAGAGCTGCTAACCCAATAGTCTTCCAAAGTATGGCAAAATTCACTTTCATACATAAATGAGATGACTCCCTACTCCTTGCAAGAATATGGCAACACATATTGCTAGAACTAATGATGCCTACTGGAATGTAGCTGTCACTGTCATGGCAGGTTGAGAGCGGGGATAAGACACATAGACACTTCCTTTGCAAAAAGCAGTTGCTAGTCACTACTAGTAGGATTGAACTTAAAATGCATGAATGAGCAAAAAGCTGATTCCGTGTAATGAAAATCAGCCACGTGTTAATATTTTTTTTGATGATATACCTATGACTGGTGCTTGATAATCTACCTTTTGTCCTCAAAACTATTGCAGTCAATGTATATTTTTACACACCCTGTAGTAACGCAGAGCCATGCCAGTGATATATTCAATATGTACGAGGTGGTACATTTTGGCACACATTGTGCTTCCAAATCACTTGGATCTTCCCATCATCATCCCTTTTCCCTGAAGCCAGTGTACACAACTCAGTTGGAAGAATAAGCCATGCAGCAAGCCTTGTGCTCAGGCTCCTTCACTTCTCTCTGCCTGTGAGGTACATCAGGACAATAGCTGGACTGCAAGTTCTTCCTAGCTTACACACAGTAGCTGAAAAGCTTTAGTTCTCTGGAAAGGATGGCACAAAAGCCTGCATAAGGATTTTGCACCAGGATGGCATTATGGTTATTTCAGTTCTCTTCACAGAGACAGCACTGGGGGAATGCACACAGAACTGATGAATATCTGCATAATAGGAATCTGCTCTGGCTTAGATCACATATCTGTTACTTGCTAAACCTTGTAAAAGGCACAAAGTGACACTAAGGTTTCTCTGTGAGATCGAGCAGGTGTCAGTTGTTTTGGCAAAACTTTTGGCTCATCAGTTAGATGAGCCATCAGGGAACCCACAGGTCCTACTTTGTTCTGCTGTGGGATATGTGATGATAAAAATTTTAATGATCAGAGAGAAGGGTGCAGGATGGAACCAGGGAACTTGCCATACAGAAAAAAAGGGAGGTGTAAGATGAGTCTCAAAGGCTGTAAAACTGTCATTTGATGGTTATGGAGAGATTGAAGGCTGCTTTGCCTTACTCCTCCTTTCAGGTTGCAAACACTGAGACAGCAGAAACAAGGAAGAATTTTGTTCAAAAACAAAACATCAGACACTGAAATACCAAAGCTCTGGAGATGTGTGTATCTTGGATACTCACCTGCTTGTTACCTCCGAGTCAAGGGTAGATGAGGGAGGGATTTGCCCTGTAGCTAAGTGTACTTCTAGAATTCATTCCTTTCCTCCCAGTTTTGGTAGCTGGGCCTGAAACAAAGGTGTCACCTCCCCCCTTCTCACTGTGAGGAACTTCATCTTAGTTTAAGAGAATCACTTATAACTTCTCAAAGTGCTCAACTGCTTCCTGTGCCATGGTAGGGACCACCAAAGCAGGCTGCAACAAATTAGAACAGGGAAAGCGGGTGTGAAGGGAAGATACTCCATTGCTCCAGAAGCAGAAGCCTTGGGAAGAGCAGCAATGAAATCAGTTTTCCTCCCTCCACTTGGAATCTTGGGGCAGATTCCACTACCTAATCATACTTTGGACTTGAAATAAGCAAATTATTTGGGTTTGTCATTCTCTCTTCTTACAACAGCTTATTATTCTTAAGCTATAGTGTTTGTAAAGCAGTCTGCATCTCCAGAGAGACAGCACTACTGAAAGGCCAGCTAGCGGCATTAGCCAACCTATCATCATAGAGTGCACGGCAGCTCAGAGATGATGCAGAGGGAGTAGAAAGAGGAGAGTGATGAAGCAGCCAGCCCAAGGGCCACACTTCCCTCGTCCCTTTCCTGACTGGGAGAAAATACTCAGTTTGCCACAATACAGTCTAATATTGAGAGGATCATAGTTTCAACTTTTGCCTCAGGCCTTCCAGACTCTCTAGCACAGCATTTCAAATTGCATTAATTAGGGAAAAAGGCAAACAAAAAAAGTTATGTTTTTCACAGGCATTGCTCAAAATAGAAATCAAGCAAATGTCATTGCTGACCCATGCAGCCCTGGAGACATCAGTGAGATGGACAGACCCAGACAGATATATGTGACTGGTGTCTGTGCTTGATTGAGACTACAATTCCCTATCATGCAAAGGTTTTCAAAATAGAAAACTATTTTTTTAAAATATCAGATTATGGAAGATAATTAAACACCTTTCCACTCACATTTAGGCCATGTGGTAAATAACATTAATAATGTGGTGGTTTATTCTCAGTTTTTCCATCATTTACTTTCACACAGTCTCCTGTGTAATTTGCTCAGTCTGGATATTTCAAAGCACATCTTTACAATGTCCTTTTAGTCTATTCAAATCACCATCTGTTTGTGTCATTAGCAGTCTCACTTTGGGAGCAAGATATATTTAGGAGGGCATTCAACATTAAAAAATCTTGGAACTAACATTATTAAATTGGAAAATGATTTGGCATTTTTAGAAACTCGTCTAAAAAGATCCAGTGCCATTTCCTTGATACTTTCCCCCTCTCTTTTACCTTTAACCGGGGATCACTGGTTTACTTACAGACCGAAGAGAACTAAATGCTTCATGCATTTCAAAGAGAGGCTATTAAACACTCAAACCAATACTTAATGGATTTACATATTTATGTGAGTTCATGGATTTAAACAATGAAACATGATATTGCTGGACACAACCCGTGCCCCCAGAATCACCAGCCCTTCTGCCCTGCCTTCAGCTGGGTCAAACCTAACAGAGATTGCTCTAGGCTAGAAGTTCATATGCCAGTAACACATTTGATTAATGAGAGGGTGGCCACACAACTTATCCAGAAAAATGCACGATGCCATAAAATAAGCAGACATAAAAAGGGCAACATTGTCACCCACAGTGCCAGTGCCACATGGAAGACAAAGGATCATTTTTCATGTAAGGGGGTGCAAGGCTGTTGGGACACAATGGCAACTCACTGATCTATGGAAAAAAATCTGAGTAATTTCTTGCTGAACCAGAGGAGGAGCAATGAATTCAGTTTCATGCTTATGTGTCACACCTTATTCTGTGGCACAGGATGAAAAATAAGCCCAGCTAGAGAAGGAAAGGAGACTATTGAACTGCATTTTATTTTTTGGGTGATGACGGAAGTTTGCCTGCAGGAAGAAAATGGAGATCAACCAGAACAAAAGCATGAAAGGTCACACAGTGATTTGTTTCTTCACTGGGCAATTAACTCAGGAGTAACAATCCCAGATGTTTCATTGGTTTACATCATAGAATCATAGGGATCATCAAGTTCCAACCAACCTACATGGGCAGATAAACCTTTCACTGGATCAGGTTGCTCAAAACCTCATCCAACATGGCCTTGAACACCTCCAGCAATGGAGCATACACGACTTCCAATGCCTCACCAGTCTCACAGGAAAACAACTCTTCCTAATATCTAACCTAAATCTACTCTTTCAGCTTAAAACTATTACCCCTCACCCTATCACTGCATTCCCTGATAAAGAGCCCCTCCCTGACATTCCTGTAGACACCTTTCAGTACTCGAAGGCTGCTACAAAGTCATATTTGTGGTCCTCTGGAGTTGCTGTAACAGATTCATGTCCTTCCTATGCTGAGGACTCCAGAACTGAACACACGACTCCAGGTGAGGTCTCATGAGAGTAGAGCCACTGGTGCTACCCAGTACATGCAGTAGCACTGACCTCTGCATGGGGGTTATAAGCCTCATTATCCAGCAGCTTAAAGGTCCACTCTGATACAGAAGTATTGATTTCAGCTCTCACACCAGCTGGAATCTCCATGCACATGGCTTACACACACCCCAGGTAAAAAAAACAAGGACAAAGGCAATTTCTGTCTTGATGCAATTAGGAGATCGCAACACTATCAGCTCTCTAGTTCTCTGTCTTCCTCTTCCTCCCCAGACAGGGCTTCATCCTCCTGGGATTTCGTATTCAGTCCTCTATCTCGACATCACATCACACCTTACCCTTGTAGCCTGAAGCACTTGCTCAAAGCCCACCTTACATTGCACTGCAAGTGCTTCTCTACGCTGCACCTAGCCTATGCTGGAAACAGATCTCCTCTGCTTAGTTTATTGTTTTAATACAAAAAATGCTATCACCACAGTGGCAGTTGCTTAATAATGATTATTATTTGTAACTGGGGTGTGATGAACAAATGGAAGGGTTACTGTCACTGTTTGTGTGACTCAGGCTGTCAGCGGGGATTTGAGGAAGCACATATCACACCTGCAAGTTCTTCTATGCTTCCACTTTCTTTTAAGAAGAACATCTTTCAGACAGTATCAATTTGCCTCATTAAATTTTTATTTGTCTTTTGCAGGTCACAGCTTTTTTTTCTTCCTCCAGTCATCATCACCACAGGAAATCAGTTCCTGAAGTCATACTAATTTTTTACTGTCAGCATTTAATGGCCTTGGAACTCACAAGGCATTTCATTCATCTGGTGACCGGTACGCTGCAAAAGCACCAGGGTGCTCTCCCCCTCACACCCTCTTCCACAAAGGAGGCATAAAAATGCAGCTATTTTAAAAGAAGGAGGTGAGATGAAAGTGCCTGCTTCAGATCAGACAGTGCTGTCATTCATAGAATCATAGAATCACCAGGTTGGAAGAGACCCACCGGATCGTTGAGCCCAACCATTCCTATGAAACACTAAACCATGTGTTTAGTGACCTCATCTACCCGTGCCTTTTAACACCTCCAGGGAAGGTGAATCAACCACCTCCCTGGGCAGCCTGTTCCAATGCCCAATGACCCTTTCTGTGAAAAACTTCCTCCTAATGTCTAGCCTAAATCTCCCCTGGTGGAGCATGAGGCCATTCCCTCTTGTCCTGTCCCGTCACTTGGGAGAAGAGGCCAGCTCCCTCCTCTCTACAACCTCCTTTTAGGTAGTTATAGAGAGTAATGAGGTCTCCTCTCAGCCTCCTCTTCTCCAGGCTAAACCCCAGCTCTCTCAGTCGTTCCTCATAGGGCCTGTTCTCCAGCCCCTTCACCAGCTTTGCTGCTCTTCTCTGGACTCGCTCTAGAGCCTCAACTATCTTAAGGTCATTTTTCAAATGCCAGCATAAAAGGCAGCCAGGTCACCCTTTTCCACCTGTAGATCCCTGTACCACTTTGGGTTACCTATATGTTCAGGTTCAAAAGGATGTTTCTCCCTCCCACGTCCTTCCCCTTCCCCTTTTCCTCTCTTTCACTTTCACCTCCCCCTCCCCTTTCCCTTCCCCTTCTCTTTCCCTTTCCCTTCCCTCCCTTTCACTTTCACCTCCCCCTCCCCTTTCCCTTTACCCCNCCTGCCCCCCCCCTATTTTCCTTCCCTACTGCATAAATCAAAAAACGTTGCTTCCTGCCACCTAACAAACTGTTCTTACAGCCCTTGTAGGAACCTATGCCCCTGCCCACCACACAGTGCATCTTTAAGCCATCATTATTTAGAAGAAGCCACTTCCAATACACCCCTGCTCCTCCCTGGGAGACATTCATAGTTGGCATATTTTTTAACCTGTGGAAACTTACAGAAATACCTACTCTAGGTTAAGTCCAAACCTGGAAATATATTCTGGAGTAGAATCTTCCTCCACAGAAAGAGCTATATGGAATAACTGTTCCAATAAGTCTGCAAATATAAATAAGGCAAATAAGTACCTAGAGGTTAGAAGAAAACATGGAATTCAAATTTTTTTTTTTCAGTTTTCCAATAATTGCCTGAATTTCTGCAAAAAGGACAAGAACTTGAAACAGTATTAAGCAGGTCCAGATCTCTCTCTCTTTTCTTTTTCTTAAATCTTCACAAAACAGGCAAACAGGCTGTTATTGCTGAAACTCATCTTGATGTCCCTCCCTGTATCAGATGTGCCCACTCAAACAGTGCAAATCTTACTCCCATTACTGCAACTGATAAAGAAGAGAAAAATTCATTACTTGAGAAATATGACTTCAACAAAGTAGCAAGTTTGGTTTTTTTTAATCTAAGTTTCTTTAAGGAAGGTGACAACTGGTCTAGAATGATTTTCACATATTTCAGGCATCAGATACCAGACAGACCAACTCATGCTACCAAAACTGTAACATCTATTGCTTTCAACTCTTAAGTGCTGCATCTGGACCACCTCCACCTGGGCTTGGGGCACAGGAATTTCTAACCCTGACCTGCAGCCAGCTCCTAAAGATTGGCTTTGTTAAAGATGATCTGTTGCATCTCGCAGATGCATGGGGTTGTATTTTTTTCCTGTAGCAGCTCAGGTATGATTTTATCATATATAATCCATGTCCGAACCACTGTATCTAACACAACACCTTGAAAGTGGATATTTAAGTTGGTTCCACTATTTCTGAAGGAGAGCACTTTCCAAATACACTTTGGTTAATTCATTGGTTCTGCTAAATACCCTGCTCTGCACAGGCTGCCAAGGTAGAACAATAAATACAGCAACAGGTGCATGGAGATTCTTTGCTCTTAACTTTGCATCATATTTGAGTAAACAGAAAATAACAAAACTGCAGCCAAACATCAAGCATGTTGCCTTAGTCTGCAAACGTACTTGCGCAGTACTTAAATATTTCTTATTCAGGTATAACAACTAGAGCACTTAAGAAACTTCCAAAGGGGTTATATCTGTATTAAACAGCCAACACCACTATCCTCTGCTTACCTCACATTTCAGCAAGTTAGTGCTACTTTGGATGCAGTGTTGGGTGAAGTGCATTTTCTAAGATAACTCTACCACAAATAAATGAGAAGAACCTACTCTGTCAAATAAAACATCTTAATTCTTCATTGCTGTGCTGCATCATGATTCACATTTGTCAAGGATATAGCAGGTATTCTAAAGAGATGCAGTACATCATTCATTCACTCTTTCAAACTGATCCTGCCAGGGTGCTCTTTCAGAAGTGAACTGGTTTGGGTCAAGCTGAGCTATTACTCTTACTTTTCTTACACAGATGAAGGCTCTTGTACCTTTACGCAAGTACAACCGATGATGGTTTAAATTTGAAGGAGTTACAGGCTGTGGTATCAAGTAACAAGTTATGATCTTTTTTCCCCCTCAGATTAACTGGTAATAATAAATTTTTGGTGAGAGCTACAAGAACACCTTACTTATACAGTGGCTGTTGGGAAGTACGAGATCCAACACAAAACCCCCAAGATTGTGCCTGTTACTCTTTTTATTTAAAAAATTAAGATAATCAATTATGATCATCTTCAAAATGGTTCCCTTCTGAGTTGACACACAGCTGCATACAATGCTGCCAATGTTCAAAGTAATTCCTCAGATCACTTTCTGAAAGGCTGTTGAGGATCTCAATTGTTTTTGCTTTCACATCTACAGACAAAAATGGGTTCCTTTGAGCACCAACTTCATCTTCGAGGTCTCTTCACCAGCTTCAGTCAATAATCGATATTTTCCCATCATGGATTTCTGCAGTTTCACAAGAAACTTAATGTTAACTTGCTATTCACTCTTGCATACCAACATTTTCCTACCGAGAGTAAAAGAGTAAATGTCTGTATCAGAAAATGCTCATACTGAATGTAGCAATCAAGTTGAGCCTTGCCTCACTGTGACTGGTTAGAACATGTTCTATAAAAACCTGCTTCTCTCTCCCCTGCCATTCTTGGTTCCTGAGCTGTAGGGTCAGTCATATAGGAAGTGGTCATCTCAAATCTGTTCTGAGTGAAGGGAGTCTTCTGCATAGTGTCCAACACCAAAGTAACTGCACTAATGAACCACTTTGTGCCTATTCCCACAGAAATTCTACGGGATGGATCAGCCACAAAACTGCTCTACGTTTTTTCATCTGCATTTGGAACACCATTATGACTCTAATAAGGGAAAAATTAGGGGGTCATAACAGACCACAATTACTCACATTTAGTAGCCAATCAGGCCAGATCAGGGCTAAACCATGACAAGTTGTCCTCTCAGTAAGCCTACAATGATTACTGTTAGGATTTTGGGAAGCAGAGAAACACATTTCAGTTTATCTATTCATGGCATGTTTGGTAAATAAACAGAAAACTTAATTCCCTAGCAATATCAATGCAGTACTTTTCCAAAGTGCTTTATGCAATAGCATACCTTCAACTTTGCTTTGTAAAGCAGAGCTATGGATTTCCACTTGAAAATGACTTTACTTCATTTAATAACAGCACATCAGGTCCCCCAGAAAAGAACAGCTGCTTAGTTCTCCCAATAGATAACTGATGCTCAATTATTAGTAGTTTGCTTGCAAATCAGCAAAATTGCTACAAACACAACTGCTTCAGATGCCTCATCTTTGACAGTACAAACAGAATAGCAACATGAGGACAAGCAATTATTAGGTTATTTTCATTTGTACATAGAGATACACGTATCAGTATATTTTTATACACACAAAGAATCATAGAATCACCAGGTTGGAAGAGACCCACCAGATCATCAAGTCCAACCATTCCTATCAAACACTAAACCATGCGCCTTAGCACCTCGTCCACCCATGCCTTAAACACCTCCAGAGAAGGTGAATCAACCACCTCCCTGGGCAGCCTGTTCCAGTGGCCAATGACCCTTTCCGTAAAAAACTTCCTCCTAATCTCTAGCCTAAAACTCCCCTGGCAGAACTTGAGGCCATTCCCTCTTGTCCTGTCCCCTGTCACTTGGGAGAAGAGGCCGGCTCCCTCCTTTCAGGCAGTTGTAAAGAGCAATGAGGTCTCCTCTCAGCCTCCTCTTCTCCAGGCTAAACAACCCCAGCTCTCTCAGCCGCTCCTCATAAGGCCTCTTCTCGAGCCCCTTCACCAGTTTCGTTGCTCTTCTCTGGAATTGCTCCAGAGCTTCAACATCCTTCTTGTGGTGAGGGGCCCAGAACTGCACACAGTATTCAAGGAGCGGTCTCACCAGTGCTGAGTACAGAGGGAGAATAAACTCCCTGGACCTGCTGGTCACACTGTTTCTGATACAAGCCAGGATGCCAATGGTCTTCTTGGCCACCTGGGCACAATGCTGGCTCATGTTCAGCCGGCTGTCAACCAACACCCCCAGGTGCCTCTCCTCCTGGCAGCTTTCTAGACAGACTTCTCTTAGTCTGTAGCACTGCATACGGTTGTTGTGCCCCAAGTGCAGGACCCGGCATTTGGCCTTGTTAAACCTCATGCCATTGGTCTCTGCCCAGCAGTCCAGCCTGTTCAGATCCCTTTGCAGAGTCTCCCTACCCTCCAGCAGATCCACACTTCCACCCAGCTTAGTGTTGTCCGCAAACTTGCTAAGGGCGCACTCAATGCCTTCATCCAGGTCTTTGATAAAGACATTGAACAGGGCTGGACCCAGCATTGAACTCTGGGGAACCCCACTTGTAACTGGCCTCCAGCTGGATTTAACACCATTTACCATCACTCTCTGGGACCGGCCATCCAACCAGTTTTCCACATGTACAGGTGGGTTTTCCATATCACTTCCTTTTTAAAATATGCTTAAAACCCACAAAGATTTAACACAACTCAACAAAGTGAATACAAAAGAAGTTGGAAGAAGCCTCATGTAGGAGGCTACAAAACCAAAATAACTAAGACTTCATGAGACAGGGGACATACTCGTTTGTCAACAGTATTAAAACATTGACTTTATTCAGGAATATAGAATACATTTTTGAAAATTTCCAGTTTACAAAAATTTAAGACATGGTTGGGTTTCAACATACAACTTCCCTTAAAGCTCTTAGGAAACATCTCAATTTCAAGTTGACAAAACCCCTTAAATCAGAAAAAATGGAAAAATGAAGGCCACAGTCCTGTACTGGAAGGCATTCAAGTAGAATCCAGCACAGTATTGAAATTCTTTCTGCAGTCGCATATGTCAGTCCACAGGTGGAACATAGTCTCGTGTTAAAAAAATTATTTCAGATCTAGTATGAACTGCAAGAAGAGCACTTGTCTTACCATTTTAGTTCCAGGCATTATATGCAAAGTAGCTTCCCATGAGCATCAGCTAAGAACAGTACTTGCCATCTGATCACCACATTCAAAATACAGCATTAAATTCTTCCTTCACTAATACAATATTAAATATTTGTTAAAAATTAAATTCTGAATCAGTGTCCCTCAATCCTTTTCATTGCTAATGTTTCTTTTTATTTGCTAAAACTATTTTTTCTTTCTTAAGATGTCTAAAAAGTAAATCACACAAGATTATAAGCTGCAGCACTAATTAAAATGAGTCATCACCTCTTTCCTCCAACAATCTTCTAAAGGACCCTATTAGCTGATCAAAGTGAAGCAGTGTAAATAGAACTGATTTGAAGAACAGGAATGAATAGTTATTTAAAGCTCACAATGCAGTCAGAGTTGTCTTCTATGTCACTGTAAACAAGAGCCAAGAAAATTATTCACAGGCTCTTCTTTTAAAAAAATATTACTGCCAATTTTCCATTAGCACAATACCAGAGAGGTAAAGTGTAATTTGCCTTACGAGGAACTTCATATTATTATCAAAAGGACTCACTAATGGCCTAATTTTAAATACATAGCATTGACTTCAGGTGAGCTTTCAGACTGTAAAAATCTCCTGAAATTTATGTTTACTTTTAACTAACTGAAATCTTATTTTCCAACAGGCTAATCCACATGCCTTCACTTACCTCAGGTAGTCATTTCTTCAAATTGTTTTGCTGGAATCAAATATATTAATACCTGCACTGAGAACTACTCATTACAGTGGTCACCATTTTAATACAGATGTGGAAACAGAATTTGGCTCTGGAAGGAAACTAACTGCTGTTACTTTTGTAAGAATAGGTCTTTGAAATAACATACAATTGTTTAAACATTAAGGATAAAGAAAAGCTTCCAGAGGAATAAAAAGTTAAAACAACAGCATGATTAATTCCAACTTTACTGGCTACTGAAAAGAAATCCTACCAAATGGTATTTCACGAATATTTAATTTCAGCCTTACAAGCTGCAGGATTTCCAATGAAATACTCAATTTTATCAGCGTGGTTGCTGCTACCATGCTTTTCCAAAGATTCCACTGAATTATGCAGTATAATGCTACACTAACACTACTAGAAGTGATATGTTATAAACAATTTTGTGTGACACTATAGCAATTTCCAAAGAAATCAGCTAGCAAATTTGTTCTACAAACCAGAATAGTGGAGTAAGATGAAACCGCCCCTTAAAATTTTACCATGTCTTTTTGGAACAAGATACTGAACTTTGGTACTCCTCAAAGTTCAGCGGTGCCCATAAGTAACAACAAAGAGGAAGACAGGACATCTTTCTTTTTTTTGGATCTCTAGACAATGATATGTAACAACGCCCTGAAATGTAGTTAACAGCCTCCCAAATCAACATTCAGTCAAAAAGGCACAATCTCCTTTTGTAATCTGTGATAGAATGTTTTGGTTTTTCCTTCTTTTTTTTAAAAAAAAAAGTCCAATGGAATATCTTAATGCAAAAGTTCCAAGAATATATACAATCTGAAAAGTATCTCTTTTAATATATGTATATGTACACATATGACTGTGACTGACAAAAGGCAGAAGAAGTGGGCTATGCCCACTTTTCCTACTTCTTAGCAAAGCAAGACAATGCTTTTCAGATGCCTTAGGCAAATAGTATTTGGGTTGTACAAACCCTAGTTACATGACAACAATTTATTTTCACTAATACAGCCTTAGGCAACTTTGAAATTAAAGACATGTCTAATTCTAACGAAACTACTGCAAACTCTTCAATAGTATATTATAAAGTCCAATATAATGTTTCAAAAACTGTAACAGAAAAATATTAAGGCTAATTCTGATATAGCATTACATAGCTCTCTTACAGAGGCTGAGCAGAACCTTAACAAAAGGCAAGAGAGACAGCAGTACTCACAGGAGACACCCCCACACCCACTTTTACTATTACCTCAGCTATGTATTGGAGTTTTAACTACCTGCAAAATAAAGACTAACTATCTGATATGTGACAACAGACTATCAGATGGAGTCATTAATTAGGCAAGCCCTGCTTTGTGAAGGACAGCATAATTACATTGCTTGAGCTCCCAGCAAGGACAAAATTTTAACCAATCATATACACTGTTTTACAAGGACCTAGGAGCATCTTCACTAATGCACTTCTAGACAGGCTGCCTAAGCCTGTAATGAATTAATCTGCTTAAAAGGCAGTCAAGCCCATAAGCATTATATTTCTCCAGTGCTCTCCAAATGTGTCCTCTCAGTCCTGGAATGACCTCTGCTTGTAAATCCATCTGGCCTCTGCCTTTTACATACCTTAACAGTAGACTCCAGAGCTGGAAATGACAAAAAAATATCAACATATAACCTTTGAGCAAAAGAAGTTACCTTAGAAGGATGAGAAGGAAGAAAGCAGAATATGTGGGCAGGCAGCTTCCTTCATTTCCATTAAACAGCAAAGTCTGTTTATTGACACTGTTCATTACACAGAAGAAGGTGCATGCGATGGGTCCAATAAGACAAAAGCAAGTAATTATTGAAGTCCAATTTCCTTCTGGAGAAAAGGAAGACACTGCATTGCCTTCTGTGTACTGAGCACAAGCACAGCACTGCAGCAGCATTTAAATTCACAGTTTATCTTCCTTCTTGCCACTCTGAATACTTTTACCTCTGAGATGCTTTCACACAGTTGTTTCAATGCTGTGCACTGAAACACACTTCACAGGAGACTGCTTCAAGATATAGGACAAAACAGACACAAATAATTCTGGTTTTCTGTAGAAGCTAGAATGTCAACCAAATGTTGGTGAAGAAGGTGAAGGGGCTGGAGAACAGGCCTTATGAGGAATGGCTGAGAGAGCTGGGGTTGTTTAGCCTGGAGAAGAGAAGGCTGAGGAGAGACCTTATTTTTCTCTACAACTACCTGAAAGGAGGTTATGGAGAGGAGGGAGCTGGCCTCTTCTCCCAAGTGACAGGGGACAGGACAAGAGGGAATGGCCTCAAGCTCCACCAGAGGAGGTTTAGGTTGAACACTAGGAAAAAGTTTTTCGCAGAAAGGGTCGGTGTGCACTGGAATGGGCTGCCCAGGGAGGTGGTTGATTCACCTTCCCTGAAGGTGTTTAAGGCACGGGTGGAGGAGGTCCTGAGGGGCATGGTTTAGTGTTTGATAGGAATGGCTGGACTTGATGATCTGGTGGGTCTCTTCCAACCTGGTGATTGTATGATTCTATGAAATGAACACAAATAATGGCAAACTGTAAAAACCAACAAGAATTTCGTTAGTGAAACTTCGACATTTTCGAGTTCTACTGCTGCAGTAGAACTAAACCTATGCGATACACTACTTATATACATACACATAGCATTAAATGTGAATCCATGCATGTACACATACACAGTGAGGGCCAACAAGCCTAACAACTTTCACTTCATGAACTGCTTTCAGTTGTTTTACGAATATATCAAACTAGTCATTCAGGCTAAAGCTTTCCATAATGTATTTGCCTCCAGCTGGTTTTAGTGTTCAAAATGTAACTGAAACAATTTGGGGGGGTGGGGGTTGAGGTTGTTTTCTGTTTGGTTTTGTTGTTTGGGTTTTTTTTAGAATAAACACATCAAGTAATGATGTTTTTCCAGACTTGAAAAGAAGTATTGTGCTGGTTTGTTGAGAAGCTTCAGTGCCTCTGTACTCAGCCTTGAAGTCTGACAGATAAGTCAACTTTCGCAATGTTCCTAAGAAAACCCATGCAAATTTGGCCTAGATATTAGCATCTGGGAACCATACCCTCATTTGCTCAGTTAGAGAGTTGTTGCATCCTCAACAATCTTGAACTTTGAAGGGTCAAGTAGGACATTTTCTGCAATTTGAGCACTGCCAGTGGACTAGCACTAGGCAGTAAGACTGCCTCTTATGTGCTTCAGTGACCAGCATTTGGCACGAGGCAGGAAGAAGAAACAGCTCAACATGTCACCAGGATGGGAGGCAGTCTGAAAAGACAAGAGTCCTTCTGGCACAGTTTCTGTATCTAACATCTCTATTATATACACACATAAATACACTCATATACAGTAAATAGTAAACAGTCCAAGAAACATGTAACATCAGATCTTTGACATAGCACTGATGTTCCTTTAACTAGTCTGAACCAGAAGTTGCCCACAGAAATGTTGTGAAGAGCTGATGTGACTCCAGGTTTAAATCTCACAGCTGTTTTTTATTAGCACCAAATGCTAAATTCAAATATTAACTTCGTGCAGATTCAAATCCAGTCATCATTCAGGCATATTCCCCCTGAAGCCTATTAGCCAGAGCAGATTAATCCATACAGACCTGAAAAAGGAAATGCCTTCCTGCCCATCCCAAATACTGGAGCAGCTACACTTCTCTTTGAGCAATAAAGTTGACTGGAGAACAGCTTTGGTCTGATGTCCTCTCAAAAAGAGTTCTGTGGCCCTCCATGCTGCCATGGATGTCTCTTGGCCAACTGCTGGCTGTGCCCAGATGGTTTCCTGCCATGAGGGCATCTGTGCTCACCAAGCTTCCCATTCGAGGTCGGTACGGAGGAAGATCAGGCTGACTAGAGGATTCAGATTCAGAATGATAAGGCGGTGGAGGAAGGTCAAACCAAGGTGGTCTGCTGTAAGGTACACAAGATAGCAAAAGTTATTAAAAACAGTGGTGTGGAAGAAAGCACATAGTCTTCCAATTATGAAAAAACAAACACCACTAATTCTTTGGTTTTCCATTATGACACATATCAGGAGTTCTCAAACAGATCTGCCTACATTATTCAGATCATTCCAAAATGTCCACACCACCACTGGGTAAACAAGGCTTCTGACCATGATGCAACACAGCTAACTATATCCTGCTTTAACACTCTAAACACTCATTTTTGTGGGTATGCACTTTTAACAGATCTCTAATAACTCTTGAAGACAGCTGCAAGAGGTAAGAATATTTCCTATGCAACACTTACACAACCTAAGAAAGCAGTTTAGAAGAAATAAGGCAAGTAGTGGATTTACACCTATAGACAACGATGTGAACACAAGAAAGCTCTGAGGAAACCTCCATTAAGTGACAGAGATTAATGGCTTACAGTCTACAAATAAATTATGAACTGAATTATCCACAAGACAAATTAATTCTGCTGTCATGATATCACAGGCAGAGAAAGTGGTAAGTAGGCACAGACAAAATAAATACTGGACTCAGGAAAACTTTTTCTTTGGTTCTGACATTCAACAAGTAAAGGGACTGAAGGGTTTAGCAGATTGATAACAGGTCCTGGCAGCAATTAGCTCTGAAATTTCTGGGATATTTTTTTGTCCAGATTGATTACAATCTGGACAGCCGCTCATTTAGTTGTACTTACTATTGAAAAGATATTATTATGAACGCCAGCATTACAAGGGAACTGCTGCCAAATACAGCAGAGAATAGGAATGTGATTATACTATCATTCTCAGATCCTTGAGTACATACTAAAAACAGTGAACAATCTGGATCATTTAAGTTCATATCATGTCCTATTTATGTACAGAGGATGCCAGTCTAGGAGTATTGTTTGGAAAAATTTCACAGACAGAGTTTAAAACAAAGGTTAATTAACCACAAACAAAACCAATATCATAACTACAAAAACATCATAAACCAAACCACACTCAACCCAAAAACTTTAAAGCACTTTCACTTATTTAAAATGAGAACAGCACTTCCCATTTCAGAGTCCTGTTCTTTAATTCTATTGGTAAAAGGAAAATAGTGCAGAGCAGAGGGACCATACCATTTCTTTACACAAGAAATGAAGACACATTACCTTTATATACTGATCACACATAAGCAGGGTAATTTTTTTTAAGTAGTATGACCTACAACCTAGCAGGGTTTTTTTGGCAAAACTCCACATTCAGTTTTCATGTTTTGGTTCCACAGTCACAGGGCACCACTACTAGACAAGTGACACATTTCCTTGCATTTTCCTGCCATTTTCAAAATCTTTACTACCAACAACAAGCGTAACTTAAGTTTGTCTTTAATCTTTTTAATATCAGTAACAGTAAAGGGACTCAAGTACCATGAATTTATCATATGCAGGAAGAGCTCAAATATGCCCAAATTTGGCCCTATATATATGGCAGAAATGCAATGCTGCACTTCTATCAAAAGCAGTACTAAGGATAAATGGGGAGCAGGAGCAGAGATTAACAGAGCTGCAACCAGTAGAGTGAAGATTTGGTGAGCACAGAATTAGCTCCTGTACATACCTTTGGTCAAGCACAGCCTCTGAATAGGATGGTGGAGAGTCCAAGTCCACTGGCCTGTGGTAGGCCTGGTTGGACATGTACTGGATCCCATTGTTGACGTTGTAGGTGATGCTGCAGTGGTGTGGGTGATCAAGGACCACCAGCCGGGACAGTAGGACTGGGTGCTGCAGTCGATGCACTGGCAGGGTCATGAGATTGTTGCGTTTCCGCTGGTGATGCAGAACTAAGGCAAGAAAGGCCACCACAAGTACAAAAATGACAGAGCTACCAATGATAGCATAGGTAATACTAGGGTAGTAAAGCAACTGATTTTCTGAGGTCACATAATCTTGGCCGCTGCCTGCATCTGCAAGATAAATGGAAAAGGAAACTTAAGATTTGTTTCAATATAAAACCACTCTTAACCTATGCTGTTTTCTCCACTAATGCACTGTGTGTTAAAAGAAAATTTTCTATTTTCCTTTGGACTGAGGAAAATTAGCTTATTAAAGACATATTCATATAAATCAGATTGGGTAACTTATTCCTCAGTCCATCTTTATGTGCCATAAGTGCCAGCATATAAACTGCTAGGGAGAGACAAACCGAAAAAGAGGAAAATACACACCATAGCAGGAAACGTGCACTATCATTAATGGACATCTCTACCTATCAGTCATTACTTCTTGTTTCCAGAGGTGAGACATCCAGTTCTGAGGCATAAGCACAGTACTTCAACTGTACTCGGCAAAGCACACTAGAATCAGAGATGTAAAAGTCCCAATCTTCACTTTTAATGATAACTTGCAGTGCAGTCAAAGTTTACACATTTATAAAGAAATGCAGGGAAATTTGTAGATTAGGAGTTTTTTGGAGAGTAAAAAGCTTTGTGAATAATTCAGGAAAAGACTGATAAAGGAAATATAATGGGTTGTACTCAGAGGGCCATCTTAAAGACTATGGAAGAATTTGCTGTCTCAAAGTTTTCAAAATATCTGAGAGAAAATGCCTGCTGGACACAGGGATGAGAAGCTATTATTTCATCTTTTGTGATACTCTGCTCAAGTCTGGCTTTTCACAGTTTATCAGACAAAAAGCTTCTGAAATACATAATCTGAGCCTTAATGAGCACAAGTCACGGTCCACCTCCAACAAAGACATTACTGTAACAACATATCTAAATTCCAACTGTTTATAAAGAACAGAGCTGCATCTTGTAAGGTTAAAGACAATTAAAAAAATCAAATACAGACAGGCAGAACTTTTGCATATTATTTACTTTTTTGCTAGGAGTTCCTAGGGCATCCTGCTATGTCTCCAAAAGCTCTTTTATATCCCATTAGTCTTACGTAGATTTTGTATACTGGACTTTGAGAATATTCTTTATTCTAGCAATTACCTTTCTAACTCAAGTCTTTCTTCCCTACTGCCCTTCCCCAAGCTACAAATAAGATCATGGTCATAAGGCCATTGCATTCAAAGCTTTGACTTACTCAATTTCAGGTACAAAAGAGAGATTTGTTAATAGAGGTGTTACACATACTAAACAGACCTCATCTACGGGAACTGGCCAAATACAATATGATTACATTTTTGCTTACCAGGTACCTGGATAAGATTTCTGGGAAAGCAGCAAAATGAACCCCCAAGTTCCTTCCACATATGTCTACAAGAGTGATGGCTTCACCTCCAGACAACACTGGTGCACACAAATGACCTGGCTTGAAACAGCACCAGGTTATTCTATGTTTCACCCTGTGCTAATCACAATTGTCCCTAATACCCACAGATCTGAACCACAGCAACCAGCACAGCCCTAGAGCTAAGAAGTTGGAGGAGAGATTGGCTCTATTCCCATCTCTTGAAGTGGTCCATCAAATAATTTTCTCCATCTCTGTTTGGTTCCCTGCCCTGCTATTTCCCACCTGAAAACTTGATAATGATGTTTCTGAGACCTAAGGACATTCTACCAAGCTCCTATGTACTGGCAACCCTCTGCTGGGGAGAAAACTTAAATCCAGTTGGAGGTCAGTCACAAGCAGTGTCCCTGAGGGCTCAGTGCCAGGTCCAGTTCTGTTCCATATCTTTATCAATGATTTGGATGAGGGGAGTGAACGTACCCTTAGTAAGTTTTCAGATGACACTAAGCTGGGAGGAAGTGTTGATCTCCCTGAGGGTAGGGGAGCTTTGAACAGGTTGGATCAATGGGCTGAGACCAAAAGGATGAGATTTAACAAGGCCAAGTGCCAAGTCTTGCACTTGGGACATAACATCCATGCAGCGCTACAGCCTTGGGGGTGGGTGGCTGGAAAGCTGCCTGGCAGAGAAGAATCTGGAGATACTGGTTTACAGCCAGCCAAATNCTTATCACTGTCTATAACTACCTGAAAGGAGGTTGTAACATGGTGGGTATTAGTCTCTTCTCCCAAATGAGAGTTTAGTAGTGGTCAGGTAGAGTTATCCCTAAGGTCTTTTCCAATCTAGTGATTCTATGTCTCTATGACAAGAACTACCTTTTCCTCAAAAGTGGATATATTTCAAATGCTAATCAGAAGTCTAAATACCACTGGGTGCTCTATCTATTCTTTCAGATGACTGAAAAGACATTCATGACTTTGCCTACACACACAAAGCAGGACATCTTGATAAGGAAAACTTTTTATTCACACATGCATTTAATTCTTTTTAATCACTACTGGTATTAGTGCAGCACCTTGGAGCCCTAGCTACAAAATACGATTTTGCTGTATAATATGCTGTAAAAGGTCAGAGCAAGACAATATCTAATGTTCCAAAGAGAGTAAAGGTAAGCGTAAGACTTGGGACTATATATAGTTATACGTCTATACAACTAGCCCACAAGTCACAGATAAACCTCAAGACAGTATTAGTAAACAGAATTTGCAGCACTCAGCACATCTCATTTAGGGCATCAGAATGCATCCATTACCCATGCCTTCCTCCTCAAGACTTAAATCCCTTATTGTGTCCACACATTAAAGAGCAGTGCTTTCAAGTAGTTGCAGTGGCTGAAAGAGCATCTGAGTCATCAGACTGAAGATCAAGAGCCTCACCTCTTGCATGCCCTCCTTTTTATCTTTTACAGCATAGAATAATTATTCCATGCACTTCACACATGGCAGTTTAAACGTGGACCAAGCTTCTAAAATAAAGCAAGAACGTGCTTCAAATAAAGAAAAACTCTACTGTCTTCGAAGCATAAATGTGCTCTTGCGAAGACCTCCAACAACTAGCAACATCCCAGGCTCTATCCTAAGTGCAAGCACTGTGCCTAAGTTGAAGCTAACAGCCGTTAATATTATACCATGTCCTGCCCCTTCCCCCTAATCTCCTAAGAGACATTCCAGTCTCACCTTGTTAAAGTCACATACAGCTCTGTTATTCCAATTAACCTTTGCAGAAGACAGGATGGTTCACTTGTGTGTAAATTTGCCAACATTCCCTAGAGTATTTGGTAGAAAGTAGGCTTTTATGGCACCTCAACTGCAGGAAAAGTCCAGATCTTGGGTCTCTGATGTGTGATCCATTGTGTACAATTAATGAGTAGCATTGTATCGTCTTGAAAGTGAAAACAAAAGCATGTTTTAATGGAAAAGTTAACAGAATTGTGAAATTCAACCAGCAAGACAAAAGAGGACTCTCAGTCTCCAGCATCAGCTTTATTTTCACTTCTTCAAATAGTGCCATAAAAGCCTACTTTCTATCAAATACTCTTGGGAATGCTGGTAAATTTACACGCAAGTGCATCATCCTGTCTTCTGCAAAGGTTAATTGGAATAACAGAGCTCTGTTCAGCAATAACATGGATGTTGTATCAACTTCCTGTTCTCTGACAGCACAGAAGCATGCTCTACCTTAATAAACTTTGAAAGTTCTTAAGCAGCTTCAAGTCAAAAGTATGAAGGAAAATAGATTTGTCAAAGGCCCTGGATGGCTTTGCCTTCCCTATTCCAGCCTGACCCCAAGAGTTTAGAATTCAAGTCTGCATGACATGCTCCATGAACATTTCTTGGAATCATCTGAATATATAGGAGGAAAGAAACCAACTCAAAACAAAAAGTAAACTAATTAAAATGAAATTCAGTGTATGAAATGCTTGTGTTTTTATCATCTATCAATCCTGAAACTAAATTACACCACACTGCAAAACTGTTGCCAAGTTATTTTGGGTGATATACATGCCTCCAAAAAAACATGTTATATCAATAGAATGTCTGGGAAAAGCTGAACATGGGATGCTGTACAGGACAGAAAGATGAATTGCATTTTTACAGCACTTATTCTGGAGAGGTATATACCATTCAGCTAGAATGTGCACATTAACTTTTTCCTAGATGCTGCATTAGTGGTACAGACAGCTGGTGCATAAGAAGGATAATAAGGCTAAAAGAGATGTGGTGCAGGGTTTACAGAACCTGCAGAGTCAGCAATACTTCACATAAAATGCTGCTTAAGTGTTATTTAGATATACTGTAGAGTAAGTTTTTAATAAGCTTTAAATTTTAGTCTTATCATTCAAGAACTGTATTTCAAAAGCTCTGCTTTTTAAAAAAGTTTTAGCACAAATTCCATGCCCTGTCTTACATATTACTATCAATCCTATTTTTTTTCTATAATTGTGAGGAAGAGATTCTGTCAGACACACAAACCACATTGCTCTACTTGAACAAGATAGCATCCTAATGATTTAGAAACCATTAGCAGGTTACGATCTTGAGTAAAAAATAATCAAACCAGAAAGCAGAGGCAAGATCTGCTAGGTCACTAATTCCTTTCTCAGGGTCACATTTCACATAATTCATCCATACCTACTCAATGCACCTTCACCAACTGCTTCTGGGACGCATTACAAGAAACAGGTGAGCCCTGCAGGCTGCCCTGGAGGAGACTGGAGGAAAGCAAGATGATGATGACAGACTGGATTTGGGTAGATGCACAGTTCAAATCAAGTTATTTTGCTTCTTAATGTCGTCCTGATTTTGCATTACAATTATCTGACATACAAACTAATGTTTCCTTCCAGCTATGAGCTCTGTAAACTCAGTGTAAACAGCAAGAAAGTCTTGCCAAACAGTGACCTCAGTAACCTTACTGTGTTCAGATCATACCTTCACGATGGTCTTAACAAACATCATAAGTTATTGCAAAAAAACCTCTAAATATTTTCTTTAATATTACAAAAACAAAAAGAAAGCAAGCATAAAACAATAGCAAAGATGACAACAAAAACTTGTGAAAGAAGCTATTGCAGAGCCCTGTTTGGTCCTCCTGATCACAAGACAGACTATCGAATGCCAAAATGAGAGAGGAAGGGAGGGAAAAAAAAAGCAAAGCAAGCAAAGGATGAAGAGAGATGCAAGTGAAATAAAGAGGGAGGAAAAAAGGAAAATAGCTGCATTTGAAAGCTAGAACACAAATGGGACGTCACGCATCTGGAAGGCATTAACACCAGGAAGAAGATAAACTTGTGTTTTTTATCTTCTGCTAACAATTTCACTTGACCTGAAAATATGACACTGAAAGCAGGGAGTGGGAGGAAACCACTCAAAGTCTGTGGCAGCCAGGGCTCTACTCTGAATCTGATACTATTCAGTAACTATCTAAATGGCAAAGCAGAGAAAATATGATTATTCAGCTTGCTGCTAGGCAATCCAAGCACCCTGCTAGACAAGAATAAAATTATAATGATCAGAAAACAGCTGAAATGGTCAGGATCACATGTAGTTAGGTGCCAGCAGAGAACAGGGCATCAACTGGCAGTGAAAAAAGCAACCCCAACAGTAACCAGTCCTGGCTGGAGTACTTATTCAGTTGAGGACATCATACTTAAAAGCAAACATGAATCAGAGCTTGGTGGCAAATAACATGAATTATCCAATGTCCATAAGACACTACCAAGAAAGGTTGTAAGAATTAGGATTGTTTAGGCTGAAGAAAATATTGCAAGGAAACTTTTAATATTTTTAAATAGGTAAGTTTGAAATGAAAGAGAACCAAAACAATGCCTGCTCCAACTCACAAAATAAACTGAGAGCTTTCAAAAGCTGCAGAAAACTGTCCAAATGACTAAAATGAGAGACCACAGCTTTATTTCATACATCAATTGATTAGAGTGGCTGCCTTTGTGAGTGAATGGTAGTAGCACCTCATGCCTCCATGCCTTTGGATTTCCAGTTACCCTGATTACTATGGTGGTTTTATTGTGAGGGCTATCATCCCTTTATGTCCTCAGAAGAGTTTCCAAAAGCTTTTATGCAGAATATAAAAAAATTACACAATTTTCAAGGAACTACAAGCCAGGATGAATCGGAAACACTCCCAAAGGCAAAGCACCGTAACAGCTTACCATCAACTTCCTAAGTCACATTGTAGCTCTGGTGTCAGACACAACTTGCTAAGTGGCAAGGACAATGAAACAGTAGAAACAAGGATAACGATCACTTTGAGCCAACAATGGTCTAGATGCTGCTTTGGAGGTAACCTGAGATCTTGGATAGATCTGAATGTATATGCTGGCCTACCCTCCACCTCTGCCAATCAAATAACCCAGAACACATGATAAATCCCATATTTGAATTATTTCTGCAAGTGAGCTGACAAACCTGCATTACTTTCACCAAGTCTGCCTTCAGATTAACAGAAAAAAGTCTGAAAACACTCTCTTAACAATGAAGATGGATGTACTCTTCTAGAGAGTTTTAACTCATTGAATGAGCCCATCCTGCCAAGTTCAGCAGAAGTTCCTACTTCACTGACAAATCTATAAATTCTAAAGCCTTAGATGCTAAGCATGCATTCATAACGGAAGGACCTCATCTCTTACTTTAATGTGTGAAAGGTACTTGTATAGCTTTCCACTGTGAATGGACTCAGCGTAACATTTCAGGCAGTAAGTCAAGATACTATAGTATCTGGGACTTTATCTAGAACCTTCATTCCTCTTTTTGAAATATGTATTATAAAAATTTTGGTCTCGCTTCAGCAAATTTTTGTTTAAATAAATGAAATAAAAAAAATCTTTCATTACAGAAGGAAGAAAATTGCTGCATTTGATGAAAGGGTGTTTATTCAGTACTGACAAATCTAATGAATGTGAGAGTGCCAAATTTTATTTTCACTGAAGATGCTGTCTTGCTTTTCATTTCCACAGAGATTGTGGAAACATTTATTTTCCTCTTTGACCTTGGCTGGCTGACTGAACTAGTCATATTGAATTGTGCAATTCTTGATATGAAAGGCATGTGTACAACACAAAAAATAAAAATGTAGCTCAAAATTTGTATTAAGAGGCAGGAATCACAATTATTAATCACTATGTAAAGATAATTATCTTATGCAAGGACAAATGAAGAACATTTTTGATAGCACACTTACAGTTCACATTCTGCACAGTAAGACTGGAGTCAAATAATAATGATTGGTACAGCTAAATATAGTTTAAAAGGCACTGAATTAACTAGTGTGTCACATGACAATGAACCTTGGTTTTTCTTGGTTGTTGGTCTAACGCACAGCAGTGGTAAAGAAGGTTAATAGAAAAACAGATTATCACAAATGATATTAAACATATTGGTTTATGATTCTACAAACACCTAGTGAAAACACATTTGAATGCTGGCATCCTATTTTGGCCAGCTTATTTGAAGACAGAATTAGATTGGTGAAAGTGCAGCATGTGAAACAAAGATGATGAATGGGGAAACAGGGCTTAAATATCAAGGGGAAAAAAAGTAGGATTTATTTAGTCTTGAAAAAAAAGATGATTAAGAGGAGACATGATTGAAGCATATAATACATATAAATGAGTTACAAAAATTAAGCCCAGTGAGTAATTTTTAGTTTGCTGGGCATACCAGAGCTAAAAGCAACAAGGGTGAAAGGAATAGATGCAGGACAAATTTGATGATACACATCAGAGAAAACAGAGAAAATATGTGAAATGATATTCTCTGACTATTTAAAAAAATGCTGGGTGATTGTACAGAATACGTGCTGGAGAATAACCACGTAAAGTGGGAAAAGCTTCTAGGAAGCATTGCTTATAATAGCTGAGACATGTTTCCCTACATACACACACATTAAGAACACCTGCAGCAATTAAAAAAAAATCATTCTTGAAACAGAAGAGGTTAAGAGTTTGCCTAATTTCAAACAGGAAGAACCAAAGACATTTACTATTACTCTTCTATAGTACTGATGCAAATTAACTATAGTATTTCTTTTACATCACTCTTTCTTCACTTATTCACAGACAAATCATAGAAATTTTAGAATAATCCAAGAAAATCAGGTAAACACATTCCTTAACTAGAAAACAAGGCTTCAATTAATAATATCTTTCATCTAAAGTTGCAAAGCTAAAAACAGTCATCAAGAATCAGAAACTGGAGTTCTTGGCATACATCAGCCATACCCTGCTCTACACACACACACGTATACACACTCTAGTAGATTATTTTATTTATTTTTTGCTATCATGAAGGAGGTAACTTTATTGCTTTACTCTTAAGGTGCACTTAATTATTCTTGAGCAACTCAGTACCGTCCTCCCCAGCACCCTGTTGTATTTTAACAAGCTATCTACAGCCTCCTCTTTCCCTGTCCAACGGGCTCACTGTCCTGGGCTTGCTGCTATTGAGTGGGGAGGATGTTCAGCAGCAGGCACCTGACTGTCTGGGAGTACCCAGACCTTCTGGAAACAGATTCTGCACATGCACAGCAAGACCATCCCACACATGCTAATGGAGCATGGATTTGCCCTATAAATAGAACTTGCAATACTACCCTGGAAGAACTACCAGACCACATGGCCCTGAAGAATTGCTGCTGGAGCTGCTGCTGGGTGGACCACATATCCCAGAGAAACTGTTGCGGCCCACTTGAGTGATGAACCTTTTTTCTTCTTTGCTGGCATTGTGGTGTGTCTGATCAGATTGCAATTGTGTTTTGTGACCTTGGTTGTGTTCAAGGTATCGAACTGTAATCTGACTAGATTGAGATCTATTTTTGCAACCTTTGGAAGTTGCCTCTTGGAGTTGAAGGAAGAGATTATTTGTTTTAAGTTACTATCCTATTATGGGTTTGGTATAGTTTTTGTGATTTCAGAACTAAAATACGGCATTAGCATGGACAATAACTTTTAGCTACCCTGCACCTGGATACTTTTGCTCACATAAGGAATTTTAACAGGACTGCAGTTAGAACGAACAGGGAAGAACATGACTGTATCTAATTAAGCCAGATAACAAGGACTAGTGCAATGATAAGAGGAAGAAGAATCAGCTAGGACCAGATGCAACCTTGAAGAGCACGCACAAGAAGGAAAGCTGAAAAGTTCACTGTGAAGAAGACTGTGAGCCTTCCTCCAGAAGCCCCCAGCCCAAGACCCCCACAGAGCAGAGCACGTTTGCAAGGAGGAGAAATTCCAGGAACTGATTATAATAGACATATCTGTTCCAGGAAAATCGATAAATATGTATGCTTTGACTGTATACAGCCTTTGTAAATTGTGCTAGAAGCTGCACGCACATTAGGTGGAGCTATCCCCTGCATGCCAGACATCACATAAAAAGAGTACCTTACTTAATAATCAAATTGGATTGATTATCAAGTCTGGATTTTCACAGCATCAGAGTGCACCTGAGTATCTGGTTTGTTATTTTGGGTGCATTTTATTTTACCCCGACAGACTTGTGGGTCTCTGAGTTGCCATGCTGATATCAAACATCTTCGACCGTGCACGTCAGAGTATGCCTGAACACCTGTGTTGTCTTGGGAGCAGGTCCTGACACCTACATATTATCAGCTTAAAAACCTGAGTAAACACAAACTGGGAAAGAAAATTTAAAAATTAACAAAATCGCACTGCATTCTATACTAAGTGGAACATAGCAAATATCTTGAAAATACTGAATAAAATCCCAAAACAAATCACTTACACTTGTTCCTTATGACCCATTGCTCCATTTACAACTTATTTTTCTTTATTTTTTTAGCTAATTCCTGTAGATAAGGGCCCCATAAAAAAGGCCTCTAGAAATTAAGAGCCTGACTCTCATCTTAGCACCACTGTGTACAGGACTTACTCATGCTCACATGTGCAACACTACGTCCTTCTCTATGAACATTTTAAATGCACAAACAATAAAAGGTGCAATTAACTTTCACTGGGCTGTTAATAAAACTTTGAAGTGCTGAAAAATCAGAACTTAACAGTTACCTACAAGTTATGAAGTGATAGATGAGCTGGGAGACCTCTGCGTAAGACAAATTGATCCTAAAATGCAATTTTCACACTCTGGGTTGTAACTACCCTGTCTTGGGAGTTACGCAGCATTTCTGAAGAGATTAAAACAAAGAACAGCCTTCGTAACTAAGTCAGCAAAAAGTTTAATTAAATATAATTGCTTCCTGTGCTTCTCTTTCCCAAACAGTCTCATGAATATTCATCACTAATTACAGCAGTAAAAATATTCACAACTAATTATGCCAAACATATCTCGTATATGCCTTGATTTATTTATACATAATTACTACTGAAACTAATTGCAAGTTAGTTAATTGTGCACTTTGTCCTTTCAAGCTTAATTGAAAATTAAAATTTTTCAAACCCAAGTCATTCTTGTAAGGCTGGTGCTTTTACCTAAGATAGTGTCATATGCCAAAATATTCCTTTTAGCTGCTTTTAGTAATGTAGCATAGAAGAACAATGTAAATTTTATCATATAAAATAAAAAAGTGCTGCCCTAATGCATATTTACTATATGCTTGTTAGTTCTACACTCTTCAAAGAACATTCAGCCTGCCCACTGCCACTTGGCATCTCATGAAGCACATTAGTACATCACCCCAAAACACTGGCTACTCCATCAATACCAGTTAGCTTTAGTCAACATGATACCTGGAATTTTTTTCAACTGTGATTTAAACAGCGTGCCTACTATTTCAAGTGTGCTTAACGATTTTGGATGTCCAGCTCTATAATAGGTTTTGAAAAAAGTAACAATTTTTCCCTTGAGAGGAGCTGGAAGAAGAATCACATAGGAAAGCCAATTTTTGACTCTGCCTATAAAATAAATTGTCTGAAAAATTTTGACTTAGCCTAGAAAAATAATTGCCCTGGAGTACATGCTGTGCCAGGCAAACTTTAAAATCAACAGGCCAAACTCTTTTAAAGCTATAAGCATTTAATACGGTCTTCTCATTTGCTGGGGTAGTATCACGCTTAATAGGTATGGCTCCAGCTGGTGACTGAGGGATGCTCTCCTGCCAAGTCACGAGGTTCAAGATGCTTTCTAAACTTCCCCTCAGAGAGAAGCCTAGTTGCAGCTAGATCTGTCTCTAGTTCCAGACTTGGTCAACAATTTATGACTAGAAGATGATGTGATATGTATATATGTGCTGGCCACCAGTCAGAATTAGTGTAAGCAGTAGGTAATTTATTTTAAGCAACAGATAAAAACAAAATCAGGATTGTCATTCATTTGCAGTGTTACTGCAAGGTGATTATACTCAGCAGTTAAAAAGGAGATGTATGTATATTTATAAAAGTTAATAGCTATTAATAATAATTATTAATAGTGAGTTAATAGCTATTCTCTTAGGGGAACATCTAACAAAGTCAGGAGGTGTGTGATTATTACAAAAACATGTACCTTCTTCAGGGTGAGGGGGCATAAAAGAAGAGAGGTGATCTGTCTGTTGGATAAGGTTGTTGTTTTTCCTCCCCTCACAAAAAAATTTTCAGGTGCCAACTTTATACTTTTTGAAAACTCTTTGGCACCTGATGACAAGGTGAGTCTAAGTCAATTATTATGTGCTGATTATCATAGAATCACCAGGTTGAAAGAGACCCACCATTCCCACCAATAAAGCCTCAAGCTTCCCTGGCCTCAAGCTCCACCAGG
>WAAB01016645.1:179210-306503 GCA_013389865.1 Piaya cayana | reverse complement strand
AAAAAAAGAAATAAAATTGAGCAGCTCTTCTCCTTATTTTAGAAGGGACAATATGAGGGGCATCCTCTTATTTTTCAAGGGACATATGCCCATTAAAGATTCACCTCTGCGTCTGAGGTAAAATATGGACCACACAGATCCAGGAGTTGCTATAGTAATTACTCACTGGTGACACTGACAAGAAGGATATTCTGTTACCTGCCTGGGCCAGGAAAACAGGTACAGCAGCTTGAGAATTGCCCATGCCCAAGTACTAAGATGCAATCGCCTTACATCTACCACCCTCTGCCTTCAGTTACAAGAACAAGCCTGTTTGCAAGTGAGAATGCAGCCTATAGCATCAACACTGCCAGCACAACAGAGCACCTGGGAAAAATAGGGGGGCAAGAAACAACTGGAAGGGCAGAGGTTATGTATGACTCCAGGTTAAAGACTATGTATGACTGCAGTTAAAGAACCAAGGTGCCTAACCGGGGCTGTGCGTTGACCTTTGCCCTATATGATATACTGCACATAGGAACAAGGCCAGCTTTTCTGTCTGTTTTCACTAAGGCCCTTTGAGACACATCTGTACTTGGAATTTTTCACCAGCCATTTCCATTTTGCCTCACCAGCAGAACCTGAGTTGGTACCACTGGGAAACCCTCTGCAAACCTGATACCTGCAGCCATACCTTTCTTTTCCTGTTATTCCAAGCAGATTTACTTGCCATGGCAAAAGAAAGGCACTGCTAATTCCTCAATTTTCTATGTATGTTCAGTATTATAGTCATAGGCATTTGGCTGAAGTGGTGGCAGCCTCAGCAGGAAAGGTATCACATGCAAGCTTTGCTTTGATAGGCTGACGTAGCACAGCAGAGGTTTGACAGTAGTAGTTTGTGGACGATGAAAACTATTTCCACCTTTACTCTCATGTACATGCAGAAAACTACTCATTGTCCTTTGACTAATCCCATTCAGATTAGCCATCTCTGTACTGCAGTTATCCTATTACCATTGGTATAACTGTACGTAAATAGTTATTGCCTTCAGAATTTCTCCCTTGTGTCATTTTCCCCAATATGTTATCATCTCTTCACAGTTTTTAATGACATCTTCTTTTTATTTAAAAACAAACTTATTCCACCTATCCTAACAGGATTATGCTGTAAAACTGTAGTATTGGTTTCAATTTCAACAGACACTGCCAGGAACAGCTGTTTCTTACACTGAGTTTAGGATGAGTCTTGTGAAAATAGGAAGTGTATGTATCACACAGTAAAGTTCTAGCCATCAGCTGACAGAGCAGACCAGCTTTCCTCAAATTCTTGCAAATGACTTTCTCTTTTCTAGTTAGAAGACTCTTTCTGAAAAGCTAAGCTAGTTTCACATCAGTTGAAATTGAGCAAAAGAAATTTAATTTTAGTTTAGGAGGGGAGAATAGTAATGACAGTTCAAACCTGACTAAAATGAAATTTAACACTTTGTTTTCAGTACATTTCAGCAGTGAATTATCCACATGGTTTTGTTGCTATTTTTTAAAATGGCTTTAAAATCACAATTTTCTAGAACAATGGAACTTAATTAGGAGACAGTGCAAACTAAACGCAAGGAATAGTAAGGTTATGATTCAAAGGCCTCATTTCTCAAGGAACTGTTCTCCTGGCACCAAATTTTTTAAACATTCTCCTGCCACTGGTGACCAGAACTGTAAGTTTTTCCAAGAAGAAGAGATGGCACTAAATCTGAAAATGTTTTATTTTTCATAACGGGGAACAGAAATAAAATGCCTTGCTTCCTTTGCTGATACTTAATCTTCTATCACAGATTATTGTGATAATTTTGTTTATTTGCAGCTTGCTTTCTTCCCTGGCAAACTGGAAGTCAAAAGCAGCAAGGCCAAGTGGCCCTTTAAAAACTCACCTATCTTCACAGGAAATCCATTTGGGACTAGGCAAAACAGAAATCCCCACTTCCTTTTTCTAGAGAAATTACGCCATCTGTTAATTAGCAGATGCCTATGTCATTTTCTTTTACTGCTCCTGTTACAAGAAAAGGAGGAGGTCATCTACCTCTTGCTGCAGTTATTTTTCACAGGTTTTCCATTCTGTCACTTTTCTCCCTGTAAACATCAGTTGTGATGTTTGAATGAAAGCAGCATCCTGTTTTCTTTGCAGTTCAGGACTGTGTAAGATACTCTTTAGGTGGGAGGTGGGATTTCCAACACTGATAGGAAAGAGAGATTTTTTTACTGGAAACAATCATCTTCAGCTAAAAGCTTGCTTGCTGTACATATGCCACCACGGGTGCTGTGTGGAAAACAAACCGGTGGAAACTCAGGTGGAGTAAATCAGCTGGTTTCTCAGGCCTTTCAAATGGCACTATGCTACAATAAATGGGAAATAAGCGATGAGGATCAGCATTGCCCATCTCCAGAGCGGCGGGTGGGAGAGCAGAGAACCTATTATCGCTAAGGGCCGCAGTGCAGAGTCTCCCCAAAAGAAGGCAGCAGTGCCAGCTGCTCAGCAGAGCCCTGGGAGCGAGAGCTCCTTCACCCTGTCTTATTTCTGAACAGCAGTTTGGATGAACTGCTGCTTGGAGACCGGGAACCTGCTATGTTTCCTTGTAGCAAAATATGTAGAAAAGAAGATGTTGATTAGCTGCATGCAATCTAAACTGCTGGTACTTAAAATTAAAAATCCTTTTTTCCACCCTGCCCTCCTCTTTGGTCTTCTCACCAAGGATGTGGTTTTCTCAAAGGTTATTTGACAGCCCAGAGTCCTGAAGCAGCTCTGTTGGTCCACTGCATGAGAAATACAGCTAAGCAATGAATGAACTACAAAGTGTTGCATCCTCTATGCAATGTAACGCTTACATTTAACTTAATCCTGGAGCAGTGTGAGCCATGAAAGAGGAATGAAAGCCATAAATCTCAGGACAATCATGCCTAAAACAGGGCATGAAGAAGAAATACAATTTTGGGGGGGGCATTCAAGAGAGACATTTTCAATATCCATGCAGCTGGCAAAGTTGTGAGGTGTCTGCTGCTGGGACCATTTGAACACGTAACCTGTGCTCAGTGGTGTTAATTGCATGGCCAGTTCCACTGACCTCAAGAATTTCTTTAAGTACACACCCAAGTGCTTGCAGAATGAGGGCTGGATGCTCCTCTTTTTGTGGGGTGCCAGTACATGGCAGAGCACAGGTGACAGAAATATTTCAAACACATCTAGAGGTATTGCATCCTTGTGAATACTAAGAAAGAAGATGAACGTTTCTGGGTTCATGGGAGCATACAGTTATCCTGCTGTGGTCACCTGCCTCTTGTGGAGTGTGCTCCTGGCATATAAAATGCAAAGCTCAGGAGCTCCATTCAGCAGAGGGCATTTCTGTTCTGGTTTTTTTTTGGTTTTTTTTTGTTTTGTTTTTGTTTTTTTTTCTAGGAGGTTTTAATCTTAGCCTGAGGGGCTTCAGAAGATACTACTTTTTTCCCCCCCATTCAGCTCTGTCAGACACATGATTGTCTCACCTCAAGGATTTTATGATGTTCTCCGCATGTCTGGGGATAACTGAAATATTCAAAATATTACACAGACTGCTATACTGGACCTTAAAAGTGACCATTGCTGTTTCCTTGAAAGTTTCTCCCTGGACAGGGAGACAAAATGTAGGAAAATACCAGCTGGAAAGCACAGGGCTAATCTCCAGTGGTGGTACAGTTACTGTTACGGAGAATCACTTTATAACGATACAGACTTAAGTGATGCAATAAACTTCATGACACATACCTTTCAGCATAACACAAACAAAACCAACTCTGCCTTCATAAACCTAGCAATTTTTTTTTTTAAGTTCTCACTTGGGAGAAACCAGAAAGAGATTTATAGTGGAAAAGGAGGTTGCAAAAAGGAAAATGCTAACCTGGGAAGAAGAACAGAAGGAGGAGGTAGAAAGTTAAGGTATATGGATCTGTTTTCTGAAGGAAGTAGTTTATGAGGTTCCGGAGAGTGGATCTGAATGCAGAGAGGAACCCAGGTGGTTCAGAGAAGGGAATCAATACCTCAGCACAGTATCAAGCTCCCAAATGAAATTGCTTGCAAGAGAGAAATAGCTTTTTTTCCCTCAGTAGCCCTATAATGCTGGTCCATTCTGGCCTGGAGAGGCTACTCAGTTACTCAGGATTAAAAAGCTGTGATGTTGTGGATGATGACAAGAAGCAATTGCAAGAAAAAAAATGAATTTAATAGCTAAAAATTGAGACTGGGACTTTCACAAGAAAAACTTCTATAATGTTGCTAGTGAACTAAGCACATCTTGCCTGGATTATGGCGATTTCCCAATTAAATGTCCCACTGGACTCTTTTTTTGCTGTTGGCTGAATTTCCCTTCCTAGTCCCTCTGACCGCAGCTTGCTCTCTCAGACGGCTTCCAGGTTTGCATTCTTTGTTCAAATTATCAACTGGTTTTGCTAAAACGTGGGATGGGCAAACGGGAAGGCTGAGGCTTTTTTATTTCTGATAGGCATGGTGCTCCACTGAGAAGAGCTGGAGCCTGGCTGTGCCTGTCACCTCCAGCCTTACTACAGCCCTCATGCCTCTAGGTGGTGCATTGCTCTAAAATTTAACAGAAGCAGCAACCTCAGGCTGGGTTTTGAGAAGCAAGGTGCAAGGTGCAAGGTGCAAGTTTGCCCATCCCCTGGTGGCAGAGGGAGTAAAACAGGCAGTCTTGCACAGCCCTTTTCACCAAAATACTGCTACAAAAATAATTTGCTTTAGGCAAAGGAGCCACAGCTAGAACTAGAGGGATCCTCCACAGCAACAGACACATCTGCAGTTCTTCCAGGCCCCACATACAGACTTTACCCAGACCTGTCTGAGACACCATATAAAGCTGCTGTGCATCAGGCCCCCCGGTCCTAAAGAAAAACATCATTTGCTTTGTTTTGACCTTGCTGAAAAGCTCTGTCAACAAGAGAACTGGTGTCTATAAGGAGATATAACCAATTTTATACACTTCCAACTGAATTACTGGAAAAGGAAAATGAAATGGGCAGGGTCATGAATGTTAAAAAGGTAGGGGGGAGGTGGACAGGGGAGGATAGGGGCAAGGACAACTCCTGGAAATACCAGTGGAGCAAAGGATGCCTGTGGATGACATAGAGATGTTCCCTATCCTTAGCTGTGAGGAAGGGCAATGATAAGGACTGGAATTGAAAGGATACATTGAGTTTGTTAGGTGTGGAGAAGGCTGTTCTTGGTATCTCTCTTTGCATCTTTGAGGTGAGGGACATCCACCAGAGATATTCACAACCTTGGGATGATCACAGGACAACTCTTCATCATGTCTACTTCTTTTCTGCTATGCAATGAGGAAGCAGAACATACCATCTGTTTTGAAGCAAACTATTTGGAACAAATAGTCATGTAAAACCAAAATCAACCCCAACACTGAGACACTGGCTGAGACACTCCAACTCCCACCTACTCATAGTACATTCATATATGTCCCATAGAGTAACACAGTTCCCTGACTCCTATTTGGGAAGGTGGGAACTGTCTTGGAAGACTTGCTATTTTCTCTTCTGCTTTGCCCTCATATTGAGAAAAATGACAGTGCCCTGTGTTTGGTATGAGGAGGAAGAATTTGCCCGTGGGCTTCCTCCTTGCCCCTACAGGTTTCCATGTACTTATATCTAAGGAGTAAGCAAACCTGGGACAAAGAGGGAGGCAATGACACAGCTGGAGGGACATCTGAGAAGGGTCATCACTTGAGTTCATCCCTGAAGCAGGACATGCCTAGCAGGAGGAGGCTGAACATCTCTGACACTCACTGCTCTTTGGAGGAGGGGAAAGGATTAGCCCTTGTATTTGTTTTTCAGATGATCCCATGCTAACAGCTTTGGGTGGATTTGGGCTGACTTCTCTGCATCGAGTCCTTTGAACTTTTAATCCTTCAGAAATAACCTCTTCCTTCTCCTCCACCTCCAACTCCCAACCCCAACAGATCGCCTTTTGTTGTTTTTTTTTTTTCTCATTGGACGTGTTTTAAGAGTTTGCAGCAGCTTTTCTAGTGGGCTGTGTAATTAGCTAGCAACTCTGTCTCCTTCCTCCCACTGGGCTGTACCTGGGGTTGCACATAGTTTGAGGGTGCTGCTTGATGAGGCCATTGGACTTGCAAGTTGAAAGTTTTTGAGTGCTAAATCCAAACTTAGGCTTTTATGACAAATAATAAGGAATATCTGACTTCTTTTCCCTTACTTTAACTTTTTTCTTTAACTTCAACTTCTTCTGCAGCTGGCAGACCCCAAGGGTTATACAGTTCTAAAAGAGGAAGAAAAGAAGCCCGAAAAATAGGAAAATTATGGTTGCTAACTATGGCAGATATAGATGTGGATGGAACAGGGTGGAAAAGAAGAAAACTGAAGAGGGCCTTGGGAAGGAGATGACCGAGGAGGTCATCACATAACTAAGACAAAATATCCAAAGGACCTGGAGTGTGAGGGAGATTGAGAACCTCCTAAACCCACTGCAAATGTGGTCACTAAAACCTGCATGAGGTTGCCTTTTATAGGCCCTGATTCAGCTCACAAAATTTTGAGGCCCTGAAGAAAGCAAAGGAGGAGCATCTGCTGCAGTTTTTTTCCCAAAGATGTGTAACACGCTCTGACTCCAGGCAGGTCCTACTGTCTCCTCGGCTTCCACTGCCATCAGTGACTGAAATAAGGAGATTGTAAGTGGCTCTGTAAAAGCATTTTACACTGGTGCAGGAGAGGAATAATTACTCCACAGTTATTCTTTTGAGCTCAGGTCTTCATGCAGACACATCAACAGGCTTCCTTCTGCAGATTATCTTCAAAACTCTATGTATGTGGAGGAAATGCAGATTCTACCCAAAAAGTTGTGTGCTGCCTTGCTTAAGTTCCTGCAAGGCTTATAGTTATCTGAGGTCCTTGTGAATCAATGTTACCTTTAAAGGTAAGCATATATTCAAGTTTTTCTCTCAAGACAGATGGTTTAAACATATTCAAATTGGATAAGTCCTTCTCCTCTGCCTCTCACAATTGCTGTACACAAAACCAAGTGACTTTATGATATGCTAAGTTCTACATGGCAAAATATACTGAGGAATTTCCTTGGCTCTAGATAAGAAAAGAGTGGTGCTCTAGCTGCATTTTGGGGACTGTCAGCTTTCTTCAGTTCCTTCAGGGAAAGTTTGTTGGAGAGAGAACACAGAGGGAGGGAGCTGGAAAGCTGAGGAGCACGGCTCTGTGTTTGGAATCGTGGTGGTGCAAGAGCTGAATGCAGAGGAGGGAGAAGACAGTGCCTGATCCAACCCAAGGACACCCACCCTACGGGACAGAAAGGAGGAGAGTTATCTCAGTAGTTCATCCCACACCCCTGCACAAGGACACCAATGCCAGACTTGAAAAAACACAGATATTTCTTGCCCAACCCAGAAAGTTAGTCCACTTTCCTTCTGCAAATAAATTCTGCCAGGGTCACAGCTTTTGAACAGGTTATGCTGTCACACACTTGTTTTCTACATGAGCAAAGGCAGTAACCAGTTCTCACACTACTTTGCATGCCTATGAAGCGAGGTGGCACAGATTTATGGCAATTATTCTTCAGACCTGCTCTAAGACCAAGGTTTTGGGCTTAATCACATGTAATGCCTAGGGAAATAAGTTCCATGTGAATGTACAATGTAAAGGAAACAGCCTTTTCACATCTGTCACGCTATTCTGTGACTCGTCTAATTGAAAAACAAAACAAAGCAAAACAAAACACCACATGGAAAAATCTTAACAGAAGGTCACAAGAAAGGATGGTTTTTTATTCATTCCAGGCATCAGGGTAAATAGCAGGATTAATACTTAGGGTCATCTGTGTGTGAAAAAAATCTTCTATAGTCTTTGCCCCAAAGACAGTTAAATCAAGCATGGTAAATACCATCCTGAGCACTGTTTGCATTTAAAAACCAGACAAACAAACAAACAACCGAAATTTTGGCAAGTCTTTGAAGCTTATGCATTGAAGTCAGACCCCAAGTAGGGCTGAGCTGCCATGGAGGTCCTCAGTTGGTTTGTTTAAACCAGCAGTTGGGAAACCAAAAAAGGCAGATGAGACTTTAGGCTTACTCCTGCCCCAAAGGATTGTCTCACCTTGCTCAGCCTCTCTCAGGGTCCAAATGCTACACTGCATTCCCTTCAAATCCCTTGTGGATCTATACACATCCCTTGTGCATCCCGTTCTGGCCTGGATTTTTGTTACGGGGTGTCAGACTGCTGCTTTTCCTTTCCACATACAGTGATAGCTGCACTGAGTCAGACCAAAAGCCTCTAATATCAGCCCAGTGTCGATGCCTATGAAAAGCATAAGAAGAGGCAAAATAATAGTGGGACACTCCCAAGAATCTGTGACTTGAAAGTTTCCCTAGCCCTCCTAAGCCAGGGTTGTGCTTTTGAATACAGCATCTCTCCATGGATCTCTATTCCACTGAATTATCTAGTTTTCTGAAAACAGATGAGCTTTAGCATTCACAACTCCTCGTGGCCAACCTCTATGGCTCACTTGTATTTGGTGTGAAGAAAATACATCCTTCACTTAATTTCACATTTGCTGCCTAGCCATTGAATTATGATCCTTAGTTCCCGTCATGAAGGACCCTTATGCACCTCCTCCCTGACACGCAGGGCTTTTAGGCTTTTGGCATAGCCCTGTTGTCATCCTTGCCATATTAGGACTGATTTCTGTTTCTTCCATGATGGTGTAAATCAGAAGTAACATGGTTAATTTTATGGAGTTCATGCAGGAAGCATGGAAGAGAATATGGCTCTGTGATTTCTTAATGCAAGCTCTAGTGTACCTCTGCTGTTTGTCCCTACATCTAACACAAGAGGTTTGTTTATGTTACATCTAAAACTATTTTGGTACCATTAGTAACAGAGCAATAAAGCAGTGATCTTTTCTCTCCTTTCCAGAGGGGAAAGAAAACAAGGACTTGAATGCTAAATTCAGTTCTCAATGAGATATTTTTTCTGGTGTGCATGTTTTCTGATCTTTGGTTTTAGAAGTGTTCAAATTTATATCCCAAATGTCCATGCTCACCCAGAAATTCAATGAACTCAGGGGAAACAACTGGTCTCTGAACAGCTGTTAATTTGGTTTTGAGTGCTTCAGAGGATCTTATTAAAATAATAAATTTCCACAGGAACTGCTACTGCAGGTTTTTCAATATTCTTTTTTTCAAGAGGGGAGTTACACAAGGCCAATTGGATGGTATCAGCACTTCTGGGCAGCTCAGAGACTGGGGAATTTTGAGGAAAGAGTAGACAAACAGAAAAGAAATTCCAGGTTTTCTCAGGTTAGGGCAGGTAGTGGAATCCTGGAGAGAGAACTACAAACTTAACCAGCTCCAGGTGAGCCCCGCCTTGCTCTTTGCTGTCCAAAGGGTCACTGAATTTGGTCTTCTGATAAAAGCAGATCTGATCATTCAAAAAAAGGTTCCTGAAAGGGCTGCAGAGGAAAAAAAAACTCAGATTGCTTTGGTTTAAGTATATGCAGACATCTTCATAATATAATTGTTTTTCAATAAAGCTACCTCTTAAAAACATAATTAGAGGTCAAATATTAATGGACAATCCCTGTCTTCAAATGTAATTAAAAGCACTGATTCAAAACTGTTTCTGTCCAGAAAGTTCCAGTGCTTGGATAAACTTTCAGGGGCTAGTCATTACTCTCAGCCATAGAGTTGCTTAAATCATGTTGATTCATAATCCTCTGCAAGAGAAAAATCAATGCTGGAGTGCTTTGCTTGTGTAACAATGTACATTAGTGAGCTTAGAATGCCTCTTTGGTGAGATAATACCTAGTAGTTAAAATATGCAGAGAGAGCCTCCTGAATTCATTATGAATCGATTTTCATTGTTTTAATATTCTTGCTTACAAAGAAATTCCTATATAATACACTGGCCTTTTTCTCATCCAGTTCATCTTCTTGATCTTGCGACTTGTTCCTTGGTGCTCTCTCACTGCAAGCTGGTAGAGGGAACTACAGCAGTAACAACCTGTTGATCAGCTCTGCGTTAACTAAGTTGTATAAACTCATCATCAAGGTATCTGCTGTTAGAGAGAAGTTAGCTGAAGGAAGTGGCTAGTAACCTGTGCAAAGATAAAACAAGAATTTGTTAGCAGCATGACAACAATCTGTTCCTTCTTTCTCTGGTGGTTTCAGCAGGCTCTGCCTGACCAAATGGGAGCTGGCTTCTATCCTGCCTGTGGTCATGTCTGTTACACTTCTGCATTTTCCCAAGTGGCTTTCTGGGGATAAAGTGAGCTGATAGGTGTTGGTAAAACAAACAATTTCACTCACTACCTTGCAAAATATAAGGAGTTCAGAAACAAATGATGGTGAGTCATAGTCTCTCTTTAAAGGGTTAATGGCATAATTTGGGTCATATCTGTGTGTGTTAGGTTTGCTCAATCTGTACTGACACTGGAAAAGACTTTTAGTTAGGTGCATAAATTACCTTTTTTTGCCAGTATATCATCTCAGCAAAACAAGCTGTACCTGTAGGCTGCAGCCCGTATTTTACAACCTCATCTACTCCAGGTATTTTTAATAGTGTAGTTGCATCATTCACCAGCCATAGCATCTTGCAAACTCTTCTTCACCAGCCATTTCACCTTCACAACTCTATCAGGAATAACGAAGGCCTGATCTTCTCTTCTGCTTTTCATAGACTGCTGTAACTGCACTCTACCCCATTCTGGTTTCCTACTAAACAGGACTTAGGAAGCTTATTCTGCTCTTTTTTTTTTTTGGCAGAGCAAATCTGTGCTGTAAATTAGTACCTGATGTACACATGGCTTGCATGTGTGCTATGGGACTGGGTCTTAGTTTGCTTATTTATAGATGATTAAATATAAAAATAGACTAAAGCATTTTTATGCAACAAAATATGTTTTCATGGGACTGATAGGCATGTTTTCATTTGTTACTTTAATAGTGTTAAATATCTAGGGTTTGCAGAAACTGAGAGTTCCAGTGGTAAACATTTCAACAATGGATGATGAATTCTGCTAAAACAGTTTTTATGCTTAAAATCATAATTAAACTTAATTTAGGCAAAGCTGTTAATATACTGGCAAAGCCACTATCCTTTCCTGAGACTGCCAGATGTTTACTGTCACTTGAACAGCAATGTAGTGCAAAGACAGTGTCTGTTATTTTGATAAATAACTTGTTGCATTTTCTTCTATTCTCTCATCTCCCTCTTTATGTGAAACCACATCCTCCATCTCCTTGACCTGGGCGATCAGCTTGTGGCTTCACATTCAGACCATCACTTCATGGAAACCCTCCTGCTCTGACTATTATTATTGAGAGTCCTACCAAAGGCTCTGCTTCTCCTTAGGAGATGATCTGCTGCAGAGCCATGCATACATCAGTGTGCTTTAATAAACAATGGTATTAGATGAAATTTCCAGCTGCAGGAGGGGAGTAATGCTACTTTTCCCACCAGAAGATGCCTATACACCCCAGAGGTTAAGCTGTGTCTAAGGTCCATTTCTGCTGATATTTTCTGATGTACCAGTGCTCTCCCACGACGCAGGCAGAGGAAGCATCTTGAAGATTGGGGCTCTCCTACACTCACAGGCAATTCTTGGAAAAGCCCCCAAACTTTTGAAATTATACATGTGCCTCTCAACACATGAGCTCTGATCTGGCATCAGCTATTTGCACCGGAAACTACCTTCTTCTCTGCAGTTTCCAGTATGTAAAAGTTGTTACTCATCCAGACCCCTCCTTTTCTCAGTCATTTTAATGCAGCAGAAGTGATGACAACTTATGCAAGCAATCATCCTGGTACACAGGATTTTGTCTAAATAAGATATAGAGATGCATTGTTTTAAGCCTCTGTATTTTTGGAAACTGCTAACGTACTCCAGTTTTAAATGAGCAGGCAAGGGAGTTTTTCCCCACCTCTGTCTTAATATAAAGAAAGTGCTCAAGCCTTTTCTTTTTCAGTGATCCATAAAGAGCTGTATTTTCAAATTCATGCCCGTGTCAGATTATTTTTATCATTACAATTGGTCTCCCTGTGGAATTTGTTAACATGTTACTGGCTATTTTCATCCTTCACATGAAAACGAATCTACTGGGTACAACAGAGCTCAGTTATTATGAGGTTTTTTGATGAAAGACTTAAATTGCATCTGAGAAATATGAATTACAGTGCCTAATGTTCCCCCAGAGATTTTAATTTAATACACAAAAGGAGCCACTCACTCCCTACTGAGGTCATTACATGAAAATATTTTATCTAGTGAGCAGAGTAATTGGGACCATTGGAGCTTGTTTTCCCCACCCCCATCAAGAAAAAAAGGATGGGTCATTTTTGGCTGTCTCAAAAGGTTTATAGGTTTTGTAAGTGATCATGCCTAAGATGAATTTAATTGTTGATGCTATACAGAACAAAGAACTCATGAGAGCTCCTGTTCATGCTGCAGGTGTTGTCTAGGGTAGTTACCTCTCCTTTTGCCATGACAACATGGTACTAGAGGAAAGTGCTGAAGTTCAGGTTCCTATAAACCCAAATACTCAAACCACAGTGCCACCCTCCCTTCCCTGCACTACACAAACCCTTCAAAAAGGAAAAGACCCTCAGAAAATGTAGTGGGTCAGTCAGAAAGAGGGTGCTGTTCCAGGAGATTGCCTGTGTCATAGGTCCTTGAAGGGGTTCATGGCCAAGGTGGCTGGCTGCAATTGGAGCCAGTCCCACTTATCTGCTTTTCCCCAGTGACTGCTCTGCAGAGATCCAAACTTCAGGGCTGGCCATTCTAAAGCAGATGCAGCAACGTCCCTGTATATGTGTTTAACTCCAGGATAAACAAACATGTAGTGAGATTACCCCCAAGTTATGGCAGTGTGGGAATCAGAGGCATGTCAACTGGTCAGGCCATGGGGTCAAGGAAGATGATCCCACTGCAGTCCCCCCTACAGTCCCATTAACCTCAGTGACTCAGCTCCTATGCGTGGTTAAAATTTAAACACTTGCATAAGTGGTTTGCTGAACTGGTGCCAGAAAAATCACTATCTTGCAGGACTGAGCCCATTAATTCTTGCTCTTTGAGAAGTAAAGGGGGAATGGATGAGCCAGAAAACTAAACAACTTTGGACTGTTTGATCCAATGAGAAAGGTAAAGTCTGAAGTCAAGGAACCCTTATGTGGTTTGTAAGAAAAAACAGAAAGACAAAGGGAGTTCAGGGTTTCCATGCCAGAACTGTGCTTCAGGCTGTGGTAACTGTAACTTTGCATGGATGCAGGCTATTTTTTGCACAGCAGAGCAAGCCAAAACATTATTCATCATGCTGGTTTGTAGGCATGGATTACGTGTATCACTAGTGTGAAATTCAGCTTCTTATTTCTAACTTGAGAAAAACTTTCCAAATACTCATTTTTTTCCTCAATCTCCTATTGAAGAACGAAGCACTCAGGAGAGCAGGCAGCTGGGAGGCAAGCTTGTTCTCTGAGCACAGCTAAATTTCTTTAACAGAAACAGAATATAACAAGTATACTAAAAACATGCCTTAAACAAAAGCAATATACTTCTAAAACAAGAATCTCAACTACACTGGTTTCTCCCAGTGGGGTAGAGGCTGCAAGAACAGATACTTGTTAGTCACTTCACTTAACAGCACACGGGGAAAGCACTCAGATCTGATGGTGATGACACTGTAAGACCTTATGCAGAGCATAAACGCTGCTCTGCATTAAAGGCTTTCACAATGGCATAGATGGAACCATTATTTTTCCCCAGGGTGTTAGGCACTGAATTCTTTCAGGAGGCATTTAATTATTTTGTTTTATTTCTACTCAATCTGAATACGAAAGCTTAGTAAAAGGACTGTTCATTTTGACAAGGTTCCTCAGGGAAACCTTGAGACAAAATAGCAGTAATTTCTTCCCTATATAACTCACCAAGAAAAATAGCAAAGGAAATAAAGGGGTAATAACAGAAAGGGAAAGATTATCTTTTAAAAGCAATTGCTTGATACCAATACACAGTGAATGTATTCAATGTCATAAATATAGGTTTACTTAGGGAAGACATGAGGAAATGTCAGGAGCAAAGAGAGTCTTATATCAAAAATGAAATTAAGATTGGCAAGTGTAAGAGAAGGGGGGAGGAAGGGGGGATAAGAATCCTACTAGGGATGGTCTCATGGTCCTGGTGAAGACTTAATAGTTGGATCCACATTGTTTGTTTCTTGCAGATATTAGGCTGACAAAGCATTTGATAATCTGGGGGCCTGACTGGCTTTCTTCAGGCTATGTCTAGATGGAGACAGGTGGAGCAAACACCCCTCTATATAAACACACATCTCTGGTGTGACCTTGCTTGCAAAGAGGAGATCTGCTTACCTGAACATTCAAGGGCTTTATTTCCTTAATTCTGAAATGTCTAGGCTTGCTGACTTCTGAGCTCTTGACTCAAGCAGTGACACATTTTTTTCCCATTCTCTGGACACACTCCTGGCTCAGACGACAAGGACACTGGCATTTCAGGCCTCTGTGTACCACCATTGGTACACTGCTTGCAGGCTTGTCCTCATGCCCCAGCAGATAGCTTTGTGTTGCTGCCTGGGCAATCTTAACCTGGGGTCCCGACAAGCCTGGGAGATGCTACCTTCCATTGGTGAAGAAGAAAACCCATCCCACAGCTATTAGTCTCTTTTCTCACAAGAGATATTCCCTTACACCTCTAGCATCAAGGCATAATCTATGTTTTTAAACTGATGAAGAGACTGCAGAGCCGACAGTTGCAAAACAGAGCTCAGCAGTATTTTCTTGTCTATACTTGTTCTGATCCTTCTGGGTCCTGAAACTTCAAAGACTCTTATGTTGCTGAATTTTAGCCTTGGAAGAAATGAGTTGTCCCTTTGACTTGATATACACCTTACTTTATGGTTTGCTATTGACTTGGTGACTGGACCCCCAGTCTCTAAGGGGCACTGCATATAGCAAGTCAAACGGATAACATGGCATTTGTCAGGCTTGGACTTCAGGATAGAAATTCTCCCCTAGAAAATGTGTTGAAAATACTCAGTTGGATCCAGCTCACAGCTGAGGATACTGTTGACAGACTGAGTGCCTTGAAAGCAGTAATGGCTCAGTGTCCAACACACATCTTTTTAGGCTCTGTACATCCTCCCATCACCCCAGCCAGGCAACCAGCCAAAGACTGGGATCTTAAAAGTAAACTCTAGACCCATATATTCATATGCTCATAAATTTTACAGCCACAGGGAATGTTAAAGCTGTCTATTCTATCTTTTGTTTAATACAGGCCAAAGAGTCTCATTCAACAAATTCTGCATGAAGCTCAGAAATTCTTACTGAGCCATGGAGAAAGTTATCCAAATATTGACCTAACACTGAAAGGAATGGGGAATATCCCATATTAAACTGTTCTCATATTGACTCTGTGGCCCATTTGCCTTCTATCTTTCTAGCAAAGGTCACGTCTCAAGCCTCCAGCTTTTGCTTTTTGCTTCTTGATTATTCTTTGCCAGATCAAATAGCTCTTTCTTCCCCCATTAAAAAAAAAAAAGAAAATAAAAGAATCCCTCATTTGGGCTCATCCTATAAGAGTTTGGTCTTCCAAACCACCAACAACTATGCTTCTCTCTACTCTTCCTGAGACAGGCTGATTTTTTTTGGCAAAAAAAGCTCATTTATTTTCTATTTCCTACTATTTTGTTTCACTGTGAGAAACCCTAGAAAGATAAAAAGGAGCTTCTTGATGGAGAGAGAGCAGCTGTTTAGACTGTATGGGAAATTTTGGGATTATTGTTCTTATAGACGAGCACATAGATGCTCAGCTTGAATGTTTATCTTGAGCTGAGGCTCTGGTGCTTGGTCCCACCTGCACTGGTTGTAGCCATGCTCTGGCCTGGCTATGGACCACTTCAACCCTGACCCCAACCTATGGGTTAATGTCTCAGTTTGAACTCGGACCTGTCTGGCTGCTCTGGACTGGCCCAGTGATCTGGACCCTGTGCCTGCCTTGTTCTCCAGGCTTGGGGCTGTGGATGGCACCATTTGTGAAACCCTGAACCCACTGGCCCTGACTTCACACTCTCCTTGACATCTCTTGCTGCTTTTTGAAGGAAAAATCTGCAGAGCAGGAGGCATCTGGTTTTATGTAGGGTGTGTGTTTGTGGAGTGACAGAGAGGAACTGTAAGCACGTTATAGGCAGAGTGCTTGAGGTACTGTCACTGTTGAAAAGAAAGAAACTAAGAAAAAAAAAACCCAAACAAGCAACTAACACTCTGAACAGTCTCTCTGATCCCTATTTTTTCAACATGGAATAAACTTCTCTGCTTTATTTATTATATTAATCCAAATCCTCCACACAGAATGATACCTGTGCTGTGTTATGCACTGTCTGGCAAGACAACAAAAAATTACGTTCAGTGCTGCTGACCATGAGAAAAAAGGAGTTAAAAACAGAGGCAGAATTTTTCCCTGGCATCTTCTTTTACCTTTACGGAGAAATTTATTTTAGAGGGTGATATTAAAAATGCCTATTAATCAACCTTTACAGTCCAAAGAAGAAGAGAAAGAAGGTGGCAATGAAACTGTTAAAACAATAGATGCCAGATTTCTCTAGGGCTGGTTATACCTCAACCCGTGTGTTCTTGACATTTTGACAGATCTGTTCAAAAGAGTAGGGACACCCCAAAATTCAATGCCAGAATTTTGATACTGCAGTTGCTGCCTTTGAAGAACAAAACCACAGAGTTGGAATTACTTACAGCACATACTAATCCCAGAGTTGTACTGTTATTGACTAGACTACGGGAGCGATGTTTGGGCATTTGGGCCTGAGGTCCCCTCTATTTAATGTTAATTATCTGTATAGGATTGTTTTTTCTAATATTTTACAATGTAGAACACTTTGGGAAGGAGAAAGACAAAGCAATTATGAAAGAAAGACACGTTATATAGCAAGGAACAGAAAAAAAGCCTGAGGCATGATTGCCTTTACAACAGGCAGCTGCAGGATAACATACATAGGAAACAGCAGTACAAAGCTTTCCTCCTTGTGATGCAGCAGATATGGCTAGCAAAGACTTTGAGGAAGACACAGCAATCTAGTAGGTACCACAGAGCCCTGGGAATTGTCTTTTACAATTTTTCTGATCATATTCCTCAGGCTCACACCAGGCCCAGTAAGTACAAATTTCTTCTAGGCAGAAGAGATACAAGCAGGAAGAAAGAGAGAAACCAAGCAGAGATTGTCCTTCCTATTCAGCCCTCCTTATTCAGCCCTCCTTGTATAAAAGCTGTGTGAGAGAGACTAATTTCAAAAAAATAGGAGAAGGGATAGTCATAGGAAATAGGAAATAGCACTCTTAGCAGGAGCATTGCTCTGTGAGCTCTGGCTGAGCAGACAAAATGCAGCAGAGTCCTCAACTAATTAAATTCAAATCAGGCAACTGTCAGTTCCCAAGCCAGCTGCAATCCTAGACCTGCCTGTCATCACTTTGCCCAAAATCTTCCCCCAGTCGTGGACAATTTGGCTCACTATGAACTTGAACTGAACCATATTGATAGCTGCACTTGTAGAGCTCAAGTCACTAGAGTGAAAATTAGAGATCTGACTTGAAGTTAATAACAAACAGATCTTAAACATGAAACTGAGCATTAAGCAAGCAGATAAAGTCAAGCTGGGCACAAAAGGAGCTCTTGCTATGTGTTGTTGCAAAAAACCTGTCCATCTGCATAAGCCTCTGTCCCACTCCTTCCTCTGATGGAGCGCTGTGCAGGCTGATTTCTTGCTCCCCTCTCTCTCTCCTACGCTCTGCCTCTCTGCTTAATAGCTTTTCACACAACCCACACAGTTCCTGGCCTCTAAGCTCAGTTGATACCCATTTCCAGTCTATCAGTGTTTTCACACTGATGGGCATCTGCTCCAGGCATCTTGCCTTTCCCGGATCCGCACCCCATCACTTGGGGCAATTCCTCACCATACTGTTCACACCTCCTACNAAAAAAAAAACCCAAACAAGCAACTAACACTCTGAACAGTCTCTCTGATCCCTATTTTTTCAACATGGAATAAACTTCTCTGCTTTATTTATTATATTAATCCAAATCCTCCACACGGAATGATACCTGTGCTGTGTTATTCACTGTCTGGCGAGACAACAAGAAATTAAGTTCAGTGCTGTTGACCATGAGAAACAAGGAGTTAAAAACAGAGGCAGAATTTTTCCCTGGCATCTTCTTTTACCTTTACGGAGAAATTNAAAAAAAAAACCCAAACAAGCAACTAACACTCTGAACAGTCTCTCTGATCCCTATTTTTTCAACATGGAATAAACTTCTCTGCTTTATTTATTATATTAATCCAAATCCTCCACACGGAATGATACCTGTGCTGTGTTATTCACTGTCTGGCGAGACAACAAGAAATTAAGTTCAGTGCTGTTGACCATGAGAAACAAGGAGTTAAAAACAGAGGCAGAATTTTTCCCTGGCATCTTCTTTTACCTTTACGGAGAAATTTATTTTAGAGGGTGATATTAAAAATGCCTATTAATCAACCTTTACAGTCCAAAGAAGAAGAGAAAGAAGGTGGCAATGAAACTGTTAAAACAATAGATGCCAGATTTCTCTAGGGCTGGTTATACCTCAACCCGTGTGTTCTTGACATTTTGACAGATCTGTTCAAAAGAGTAGGGACACCCCAAAATTCAATGCCAGAATTTTGATACTGCAGTTGCTGCCTTTGAAGAACAAAACCACAGAGTTGGAATTACTTACAGCACATACTGATCCCAGAGTTGTACTGTTATTGACTAGACTACGGGAGCGATGTTTGGGCATTTGGGCCTGAGGTCCCCTCTATTTAATGTTAATTATCTGTATAGGATTGTTTTTTCTAATATTTTACAATGTAGAACACTTTGGGAAGGAGAAAGACAAAGCAATTATGAAAGAAAGACACGTTATATAGCAAGGAACAGAAAAAAAGCCTGAGGCATGATTGCCTTTACAACAGGCAGCTGCAGGATAACATACATAGGAAACAGCAGTACAAAGCTTTCCTCCTTGTGATGCAGCAGATATGGCTAGCAAAGACTTTGAGGAAGACACAGCAATCTAGTAGGTACCACAGAGCCCTGGGAATTGTCTTTTACAATTTTTCTGATCATATTCCTCAGGCTCACACCAGGCCCAGTAAGTACAAATTTCTTCTAGGCAGAAGAGATACAAGCAGGAAGAAAGAGAGAAACCAAGCAGAGATTGTCCTTCCTATTCAGCCCTCCTTATTCAGCCCTCCTTGTATAAAAGCTGTGTGAGAGAGACTAATTTCAAAAAAATAGGAGAAGGGATAGTCATAGGAAATAGGAAATAGCACTCTTAGCAGGAGCATTGCTCTGTGAGCTCTGGCTGAGCAGACAAAATGCAGCAGAGTCCTCAACTAATTAAATTCAAATCAGGCAACTGTCAGTTCCCAAGCCAGCTGCAATCCTAGACCTGCCTGTCATCACTTTGCCCAAAATCTTCCCCCAGTCGTGGACAATTTGGCTCACTATGAACTTGAACTGAACCATATTGATAGCTGCACTTGTAGAGCTCAAGTCACTAGAGTGAAAATTAGAGATCTGACTTGAAGTTAATAACAAACAGATCTTAAACATGAAACTGAGCATTAAGCAAGCAGATAAAGTCAAGCTGGGCACAAAAGGAGCTCTTGCTATGTGTTGTTGCAAAAAACCTGTCCATCTGCATAAGCCTCTGTCCCACTCCTTCCTCTGATGGAGCGCTGTGCAGGCTGATTTCTTGCTCCCCTCTCTCTCTCCTACGCTCTGCCTCTCTGCTTAATAGCTTTTCACACAACCCACACAGTTCCTGGCCTCTAAGCTCAGTTGATACCCATTTCCAGTCTATCAGTGTTTTCACACTGATGGGCATCTGCTCCAGGCATCTTGCCTTTCCCGGATCCGCACCCCATCACTTGGGGCAATTCCTCACCATACTGTTCACACCTCCTACGAGTAACTGCAAACTCCTCTTGGAGACCAGGTGACAAGTGAGTCCTTCTTCCCCACCTCTTTATCCTCCCTCTCCTCTTGATTCTTTTCTGACATAACTCTACATGGTAATGCTGAAACTGTAAATTGGGTCTCTTTGGGATCTGAGATTATCCCTAAAATGACTAGAGAAGAGGAAGGCTGTACAGATTTCTTTGGTTTGCATAAGGTGAAAGGACAGCCTTCTCCTTTACTCCTGCTGAGTTTTAAAATAGAGCTATCAGTTTTCCGTATAGTCATCCTGCCTGATTTAATGAGCCGTTCTCTTCAAATACTTCCCATTAGCATGTTTATGTATTTGTTTGCCTGGCTGGATTCTTTAATAAGTATGCTTTTGGTTCAGGTGCTCCCAGCAGACTGACTCTGCCAGGCTGCAGAAAGCCCTCCATTCATTTCAATTCTGTCTGCAAATTATGCCCTGTTGCTGATCGCTTTTGGGGTAATTGCTCAACTGTAATAAGCAGGAACTTAGATAAATTGGACATTTTTGTGCAGAACCCATTAACACCATGCTTTGGAGAGGCTGGAATTGGTCTCATTCTTAGTAGTTTTGTTTCTGCAGTATTAACTGAAGATCCCAGCAGGAGCACTATTTAAGCATTGAGGTTAGACTACGATATCCTGCTAACCTAGGATGTGGCTAGGAAGGCTGATGTTAAAGATGCAGAAGGCCCTGACAGGCTTGGGGGTAACTGTAAAAGAAGGGGTGGACAGTAAGCTGATTTTACATAGTTTTCATTTTGAACAAGGGTTCCTGGTAAGCTAACCCCATCTTTGTCAGAAAAGGGACATCTTACCTGGTTTCTTGACTCTCTGATAAAGCCTGTTTCCAATGACAGGCACATTTCTGTGACTGCTGCTAGGAGATGTGCACCTCAGGGCTATTCTTCTTTCTTTTGCCCCTGTGCTGGATCAACTTGAGTTTCAACTGAATTAGCAGCCCCAAGTATGCAGACAGTGAAAGGAAACCTGTGACTACTGTACCTACATTGCTGAAAGCTTCCTATGGAATTGGGTTAGCACTTAAATGTTATGTGACAAAGCTTTACGTTTGAGGTTTTGTAAATGTTCTCAAGGGAAAAAAGAAAAAAAACCATGTCAAACATTTCCTATATCCTTTGGGGACAATTATAGTATTGCCAGATTAGGTATGGTGTTTCTACAATGCTCTCCTCTGATTCTACTATTAAAACACAGCAGAAATCAGAGTCTGTTTTGACCTTTAAACAGAGCTTCCTGTTAAAATGACTTTCACAACAGAAAGCAAGTTGTCACATTTTATTTGTACTTTAATTTTATTATTAACAGATTAATGAAGCTGGTAATGGGTTTCCCGATGCTCTCTTTAGAAATGTGAACTGTGTCCCTTCCTTACATCAATCTGCTGTCAGCAGATGAGTGCCTTTGCAAAATGCTATTAACTGTTACTAGAAGCAATTAGTCAAAATAGCAAGTCAGCTTCAAAAGGAGAGACTCCAGATTCCCTCAGTGTGTTAGGAAAAGCGCATTAGTAGGATTTAGCCTTGCCAGCAGACATGAGCCTTAGGCCCTGTAGTAGGCATCTGGGTTAATGACACATAGAAATGCAAATGTTTCAAACATTAATTTGCTTGAAGGGACAATGCCAGGTTAAGAAAAAAGATAATCACTTTGTGGTGTCACTAACAGCAATCCCCATTGTGCCAGAAATATCCAGGGTCTGTTTTCAGATATTCTGTGAATATCTGAAATAATCTGTGAATAAAATCCTAGCCCTCCTGAAGGCGGCAGGCGACTGTTTCTGAAAACGCTGAGTCCAGGCTTTGCCTTAATTTTCTGGCCCAAACAATTAATTTAAACCTGTTCTCCATCATTCAAAGCATTAAAGTCCAACCTCTTCCTAGATGGCTCCCTTTTTTATGTTGGTGCCAGAAACTCACAAGATAATTTCTAGAAGGATGTGCACAAACGTAGCACAAATTGAGCTCAAGCTTGATTCCCCTCCTCCCCACCAGTCTGGTACCGTCAATATGCAGACAGCTTATTGTCTGGTCAGTACTCTAGCATGGGAGTGACAAAATAGCATTATCATACACACATAAAACTCAAACTTTGTTCAATAAATGTTCCCTAGTAGGATGAAGTAGGAGTTTGAACTCTTGAAGCACTAGCTAGTAACTGGTTTAAAAGCCAGGAGACCTGAGCTCCCTCACCACCGCTCTTGATGAAGGGACAGAGAGGAATCTGGGGAGGCAAAGCATCAGGTGTGATATCCTGAATGACCAGCAAAGTTCCAAGTGTATGCTCAGACATGCGTATTTGGCACTTACAGACCACTTTTCAGATATCATAGACCAACAATTGCACCTTTCTTTTTCCTCTCCAGTGCTGGAAAACACTGTTACCAGTCATTGTTTCCGGTGCATTGCTAATTACATCTATATTCAGCCTGGAGAAGAGAAGGCTCCGAGGAGATCTTATAGGAACCTTCCAGTACCTGAAAGGGGCTACAAGAAAGCTGAGGAGGGTCTGTTTACAAAGCTTTGTGGTGATAGGACTGGGGGCAATGAGTATAAACTGGAGAGGGGCAGATTTAGACTAGACATAAGGAGGAATTTCTTCACTGTAAAGGTGGTGAGGCACTGGCATGGGTTGCCCAGAGAAGCTGTGGCTGCCCCATCCCTGGAGGTGTTCAAAGCCAGGTTGGACAGGGCTTTGAGCAACCTGGTCTGGTGGGAGGTGTCCCTGCCCATTACAGGGGGGTGGAACTGGATGATCTTTAAGGTCCCTTCCAACTCAAACTATTCCGTGATTCTATGATTCTACATTGAATGTATGGGTCCAATTAAAGGGGGTAGGTTGCAAACCCAACAGAAATATCATGGATTGTGAAAAAATTAAAACATTGTTCATTTGTCCTTGAGTCTAGACAACGAGGTTTCTGTCTGTGGAGAAGGTGAATCTTATTCATATTATTTGGCTCTTATTCCTTCAAACCCAGTCCTATGTCTCTTGGACAGTTGCAGAGACCCAGCCAGCTGCCTCAGATGAATTAGTTACAGTAAGGAGCAAAGTCTGGGCTTGGTTCATGTGCCTCTCACAATGATGCTGCATGCTGACACTTCCACATTGAGGTCTCTTTGGAAGTAGAGAAGGGTTCAGCATCAGACCTTGCTGACATTTTTTGTCACAGAAAATATAACTGGTTGACCTTCACCCAGAGAACTGGACAATCTGTAGTCTAGATTGAAAAAAATCCCCACCCTTAATACTGCCAAACCCATCATTGATTAAGAATATGCAGGTTTTGATATGCAGGTACTGATTTGCTGAGTATTTGCAGAGTGTTTTCCAGCTGAGTATTCTTTCCTCCATTACCTTCAAGTGAATGTTCATAGTACTTAAGGTTAGAAGTGGTTCTTTTCTCCTTAAAGTTCAGAAGGCTAATAGAAGAGTTAGAAACCTAGAGCTAAAAGCCTGATACAGTCCACTCTAACATGTAAGAGCAGCACATTTTATCTTCCTTTTATATGAGCTTAATGACAGAAAAAGGACAGCCCAATGGTCCTTCATTCAGCAGTTTCCACTGACTGGAGGAACAGCTTCTTGCAAAGATGCAATATATTGTTCCAAAACTCCCATAAAAATAGTCTCTCCAACAACCAAAAACATTGTCCATTGTCTTAGATCAAACACAGCTCCTATTCTTAAACATAAGGATTAAAAGATACCCGGTAAATGGAGAGTTTAAAATTCTGTTTAAAAAGATTTCAAACTCTCAAAAGAGTAATTATTTGTACAAGCTTCAAGATCAAACACTGCTGAAATAGACTAACTGCTTTATTAGATAAAACCTGTGTTCAAAGACTGCAGAGAGAGAAGAGTCTATTAAGATAATCTAGTCTGACCTTATGACCTTAGGTTCTGGCATTTCACTGGCATGGAATCTTTTTGGTTGTTCATACAGATAAATGGAAAAATTAGTATTACCATCAAGAACAAAACAGACTGCAGAACTTGAAAAAAACAGACCATGTATTCATTTAATTTGTGTGTTTGTAGGCAAGGCTCAATACTTAAATGCATAGTACCAAGCCCTCTGCTGATGCAGCTAGTGCAACTCTTGCTGAAGCTCACAGATGTGATCTTCCATCGGATGATGATATAGCCTGAAGAGTTTCCAACTGCAAGGGAGAACTATGCAAGTACAAAAGTGCAAATACTTTGAAAGAGTAATTTATAGAAGACGCTGGGTAAACTAAACAATTTGCAAAGTCTTTTTTTTTTCTTTTCTTTTTTTTTTTTTCTGTCTACTGTTTCTTTTATAGTAAGTGCTTAGGATTGTGTTCACCATGCCCATTTTCAGCAGGATAGGAGAGAGAAGCTGGGATATATTTCTTTGTGTGTGTCTTTTGTAATCTGTTTGAGCTGTTTGATGTCTTCATATCTAACACATTGTGGATCTTTGATCTGAGTTGGAGGATGTCTCAAGGAGGAACAATGATTCACAGGAAAACAGAACATCCACAGGGGACCCCGTTACCCAGTCCAGCAGAATTAATCAGCATTAGATGTGTGAGCTCTTGCTCTGAAACTCTGTAAATAAGAAAGAGTCACAGATGATTATAGGTATGGAAATAAACAAAGAAAGAGAGAAACACAATTGAAACCTCTTAAGTGTCAAAAATGGTTTCTGCACCACCCACTTGATCTGCTGGTGAAGTAAAACTGTCCAGATGAAAACATTACTTCTGTTTTGCAACGAGGTACTGCTTCAACATTTGCTTCTGTTCTGGCTCCTAGATTGTTTTTGCAAACCAAGGACACACCTAACTCTGGGTAACAGGGCTTAAACACACGATGCTGCCTTCCTTTGCTGCCCAAACAACCTGGTTACAGCCTGGTGCTCTCTCCAGCTTGCTCTGTCTTGCAGCCTGGTTTCTCTCCTGTATTGTGGCCTTGTTTCTGCCAGGAAGTACAGAAACAAGGCTTAGTCTAGGGCATGGGAACTTGGAGTAGCATCTCAGAAAAGAAGGTGGGATGTCCCTGCCCATGGCAGGCAGGGTGGAACTAGATTATCTTTAAGGTCCCTTCGAACCCTAACTATTCTACAATTCTATGAAGGTGCTTAGTTACTGGGGAAGTGGAGGGGCATCACCTGCCCCGCTATGTAGTCCCTGGCAGCAGCTCAGGCTAGGGAGTTTTTCAATCTTACCAGGAATTTCCGATTCAAAACTTTCTATTTTCTATTTCTATTTTATATTCAAAATAGATTTGTCAAAAAAAAAGTCTCAAAAGGTGTTATTTAATCATTCATTTTTACTTCAATTTTGACTTTATATGCATTGGTCATAAGGAATGGGAAGGGGAAGTCTCAAGCTAGTGGCTTGCAACTGAGCTGCTTCAGGTTTGGGTAGTTCCTGTTGGTGGTGCCAGACTCCTTTCTCAAAATCTGCATCTGCATGAGGTCCAGCACAGAGCAAAGCCCCTGTTGGCCCACTGTGGCCCTAGTGCTCCTGGGACATGGGTGGGTGTTAATAGTGATGCCCTCTGACAGCATGTGCACGTCCAAAGATCACGCCTGCCTCACACAGGTGTTCTGGGGAAAACCAACCATCTAAGAAGTCCACTGCTGCTGTGAACAAGCTGTGTGAAAATGAGAGGGCTGCAAACTCATTTCCATGGCTGCTTCTGGAGCAGCGAGCTGGCAGGGTGGGGAAGGACTCTTAACAATCAATGATTTTATTAGAGAGCTCATGTCTATGAGATGCAACTGTCACCTCGTAAAATAATGTTTTGTTTCTCAGAAGGAGGAATCTTGCTTTAAGGCTTTTAGGTACAGACACCAAAGCATCTTAGAAGCGAAGGACCTGAAACTGATTTCAGCAGACCTTCTGAAGCCCAAGAGGGACGTTGCAACCATGTAACTTAAAAGAAAAGAAGAAATGCTAGGGGTATTTAACTTCATAAACAGCTTTCAGTTGACCTGTTTCCAGCACAAATGCCTCACACATGGTAATGAATTTCAAATACACTAAGAAGTGCAGCCACAAAACCAAACAGGCCTTAACATTTGACCTTACTGGGGAAAACAAGCATGCTATTACCAAAGAAAACTAAGCATGCCTAGCTAATTGACTCATCTTAGGACAAGTTTTGTTTCCATGGCTGAACCTGAGGAATGTAAAGCCTTGCCATCCTCCAGCCAGCATGGCTTTCTTAGAAGTCATATGGAATATCTGAATAGCACTAGCCACCTCCTAACATTTTGAGTAGCCTGGCCAGCATAGAGAGAAGTGGAGAAACAAAAATAACACCAATATCTTTGCCATAAGGGTTGTGGTTTTTGTTTTCTTTTTCTTTTTTAATGAACATGTCTGGAATGAAACATGAACACAAAATAAATTAATTAGATGCTGTTATATCGTTCTTGCTGTTTGCTCATCCACCTACAGACATTCCACATAAAATTACCTAATAACCAATTTGAAGCATTTTAGAGTAGCTTCTTTTTATCCTGAGTTAGCAGTTCAGTGTCTAGACCCAAGACAGTGGTCTCATCCTCAAAGATTTAAGCTATAAAAGGTTTCTATGTGTTGTAAGTCTCTGGTATTTTAAATATCATTAAAAATGGTCACCTGTAGATGGTGAGATTCCATACAAACAAGTCCTTAAGACATGAAAAGACAATTCTAACCATATTTTTTAAAGACATTAATAATTTAACATTCATAAGTAGAGACTGACTACAACAGTCACGTAAGATGGATGACACCTATTACTCATATTATAAACTATGAAAGCAAAGTAAGGACTCCCTGCTAAGAGATATAACTGGTCTCAGAGGATCTTTCAAAAGCCACAGAAGCAGTGGCCTGTCAGATAAACTGGCTGATGGCCCTCTTGAGCAACAGCTCTTGCTTGCAGATTGTTTCTTTTCCTTGGCTTTTGGCAAGTTGCTCATGCTAACACTGATCATTTTTTATTCTGTTTTGGTGAAACTACTCCCATGTTAAACATATTTGAAAGGCAGTTTACAGGTTTATCCTAAAATGTTTATAAAACTTCAGCAAGGATTGTCTTGCAAAAAAATGAGGACTTCTGGAATAAGCTATATAGTGACAAATTATTTTACATTCTGTCTAACATACATGTCTGTAAACTCAAGATGAGACAAATCTGTTTGTGAGGAACCCATACAGAATGTTTAGCTAAGTGTAAAGCACACTGTGTATTTGTTTTATGGTAAATCTTTGGGTTTAGATTGGGCCAGGCTGTGTTCAGTCTAAGTATGTTTTCTGAGATGAAACATGTGTGATGTGCATTTGAATTTGCTTGTACGCAGAACACTGCTGTCAGACTTTCTGTCAGGGCTATTTGATATGAACAAACTGTGGGCTGCCCTAGCCTCAGAGCATAATTTAGAGTAACTGAAAGCTACAGCAAGTGACTTGGAAAGTGAAAGGAGCAAAGGTGTGAACAGGAGCAGTAATCAGCAGAGCACTGGGCATCCCTGAACCTAGTAAGCTTGTTTTATTCCAGTAATGGCCCAGAAACTGGGAGTTGTGTCTGAGGATGCAATGCTACTGATTAAGAGATATGAGGCCAGTTACAGAAACAGGGGCTCCCTTTGGTTTAGGTCTCATCCTACGAAGTAACAGGCAGGTCATGCTATAGTTTATTAAAGCCCAAACAAGGAGCACAGACACTTTATTAATGTACACATTCCAAACCCAGTATTTTTATATGGACGGTGGGGGAACATGCTGTCTTCAAAATCAGTTACCCGCATCACCAGCAAACACCACTCACTGGAATGAGAAATCAATCGAGGTCCAAGTTGAAAGAGAAGAGTTACAGCTTGATTCTTCTAGTGAGGGCTTTAGGCAGGTAAGAAGGAAGTATCTGTATGGCTCTCACAGAAGTTGATCATGCCATGTACTTACTGTGGCTTTATTTGTACCCCACCTTTGGTTAGCACCTGCTTACACCCTCTTGATGAGGTTGTGTGAAGATGCCAAGCTGTGCCTGGGCGCACTGAGGAGCCACACTTGCCCCAGCCTTTTAATGCTTAAACAGCTGTGCTGGATTTGCCAGAGGGTGTCAAACAGGGTTGTTAAAAATTGATCCCTGAGTAAACAGCCTTGGTGCTAATTACTCCATTTCAGCTACGATAACTCACACCATGAGAAGAGCAGCCTAATCCTGCACTGGCAAATCTCTCAGATGTTCGCTACTGACCAGAATAGAAGGAACCTTGTGGCAAGGGGAGTGCAATTGCCCCATCACTGATGACTCTGGACAAGCGAGTAAAGACAAAACACAATTAAAAATAATTAATTCAGATCGAAAACATAATTGCTGACTGCAGTCACAGGTTTGTGCTGATGCAGGACAACCATTTATGCTAACATATAGTATACATGTTGGTTATACGCAGATTAAAATGAAGCACTAACAGAAGCGATGTTCGGAGTTTAGCCTTCTCTCAGATCTGGCCACACACCTATTTGTGTTTTTCTCCTGTTGCACAAGTTGTAGAGGCACCTCAAGGAATATCTGTTTGGAAACATGAGAATGGAAGGGAAACAGTACAACGTTCAGGACCACAAACACCTATCTTTTCTCTAGAAGAGTGTGATTTCATCCAATCTTCCTCCCAACTCCACTTGAACATGGTTAGATACATCTGCAACTACCCACTGTTTTCCTTGTTAGTGGGGATTCTACTTCAAATATGGCTCATCTGCTTTGCCTGGCTAAGTGTGATGATTGCTCACTATCAATCAGTTCCCAATCTCTTGGTCCCTTCCCTCTATTCTCTTGCTATTAACTTACCAAATAACACGTCTTAACATTCCTTTGTGACATTGACTTATCTGTTGTCTTTATTCTTCTTCAAAATACTGCTTCCATATTTTGACCTTGATGTTTTCATCTAGGAGACTCTATTCACCTAGAATAGAAGAGACACACATGTAGATTGCTTGATTCACCGGGTTGAATTTTCTGTTAAATTAGTGTCTTCCTGGAATTACTCCTTAAAACATGATCACACCACAAATTGCTAGTTGAGTAAATATTTAAGATGTGTATACAGTAAATCTCTAGAGTTGCTAAACTGTTAGCAAAATCGGTACTTCAGGGCATGTGGAACAGCAATTTCTTACTCACTGCTTCCTTACAAAATTCAGAGAAATAGTAATGCTTGCCACAGCATTCAAAATCTTGCAGATAGCTTAATTTTGCTGTAAGCCTATTTGATCCAGTCATTTTTCTATTTGCTGTGCTGTAGACAAATATGCCCAGATCAACTAGTGCAGTTCTAGTGTCCATTTTAATGAACCTAAAACTAATGCAAAACTACTTGAGTTCATTAACAACAAACCTTCACCTACTAGCAGAAGTTCCAGGCTCTCAAAGCATATGTAATGCAGCAATATTTTCTTTTTTAACTTTGTCTGGTTCAGGTGATTTCAAATATTCAATATAAATGATGATATATGTTGACATCACTACATTTCTATAAAAAGAACGCACAAATGCACAGTGACATTTTACATGGTGGTTGCACATAAGACACAAATTTGAAGTCTAATGCTGTGGGGTGCAGAGTACTCCTAACTCATTAAGTTCAATGCAAGTTAAGAGTGCTTTGTGGTTCAGGTGCTCAGGCCTTCAGCGAGGCTCTGGAATTAAACCAACATTCATGTCTGAGCTGAGAGTTATTTCTACTTTCTAGTACACGCATTTCTAATTGCTGGATTAGTACAATTGGCTGATAACCACAGTAATATAAATGATTTTCTGGTACTGAAGTGCTCTGTCTGAAAGTTAATAAAGCTCACTCAACATCGCCTACAGTTTCACAACACATTGTAATGGAACAATGTAATGAGTACAATTTAAGTATAGCACAAAAGCTGGTGTAAAGTTAAAAATGGATGTAGGATATTGCTTTTCTTGAATATGAGCAGTACAAAGTTATGAATTACTTCTTTAAACTTGGTACAGGAGGTAATGTGTGGACAATTCAGCCCAGCTCACATTTCAGGTTCACTCCCAACTTCGGTTTCGAGATTTGCTTCCCACCCTTTTCTTCCAGTTGTTTTAAATGTGCTCATCCTTTTTCTTTCCATAAAGGTGATCATGCTTTTAATTTACATCTTCCAGTTTTCTATTGGAATTTGGCTGTTAAAATAGTTTTATGAACTTCTATGCAAATGTGATGCAAGGACACAGTGGAAACCGGACTATTTAAAAATTACAGCATGAATCCCAGGTCAATCTGAAACTTCCAGGAATGTGTAACCATGTGAGACTTATCTCCTGCAGTAGTCGAATACCTTAAAATGTATTGGTAACTTTTAATTGTTTTCACCATGTGCAAACAGAATTTTATTAAATTTCATTATTCTGGGATCCATCCATGTCTTGCAGGCCCATACTGATAAGTTTGTTGATATAAGGGCACATTAATTGTATGTTTAAGATCTACCTCTAGTCCCTTTTTTTCCTTCATGAAGAAGACAAAGCCACATTTAGGAAGAAATTAGCTTTGTCTAGCTGTAAATAATCACCTGAAATAAAGTCTCATAAGAAGCTGATGATAATTGGTAATGCCAAATCCTCATTACAGCAGCAGCCTTTTCACCAACTTTATGGTGGATTTTGCAATGAAGACACACAAAGAATTATTCCTTTCTTGCTTAACAACATTTTAATGTCAATAAAAAGTGGCTTTAAAGTTCAAGGTTACAAATAAAAAAATATTTCATCTTGACCCTTTTGCTATTTTTCCTCAGGGAACTCTTCAAAATTTTTGTTAGGAAAGGTGAGAAAACACAAGGTGGATGGATGCTTGCTCTACAAAAAGCTGAAGGGTTCCCTCCCCATTTCACCATAACCAGATGTTTTCTAAATGGAAGGGTTTGCTCCAAGTGAGCCTGAACAGCATATGGTTTCTTTCATGGCAGGTGAGCCATGGAGGCACACACCACCACCAGATCCTTTCAAGCTGGAAAGCAGCTGGAAGGGTACTAAGAGGAACAGGTCAGGCACCTCTCCGGCTGCCAGGCTGCATCAAGAAGGCACAACATAAGCAATGGTAAAGTCAGTAAACAAAATTTTACTGTAATATTTCGTAACACAGATACTGTATTTCTTTTTTTAAGTGTAAAGCTACCGTCTTACACAAGAAGGATGGACAGACCCTTTTCCAAGACTAATATGAATACAATAAATATGGAGTTTTACATACCAGATCTGTACACAGAAACTTTGTCCCACAGCCATAAAAATTTACATTTAACAGTGCAACATATAATTTAATCCTTTATTTATCTGACATAGGATGTTTACTTACTAAACACAAGCAACTACCTGGTTTTAATATACATATTTTATATATATATATTTTATATATATATATTCAACAATCTGTACAGGTTTCTAAACATAAAACTCCAAAAAGGCACAATTGTCTATACAACATGTACAAAAATGGCTGGAGCTGACAAGAAACAACAATTATTGGTCAAGAGTTCATGATTGCACAAAGATTAGTAATGGGTTTGTGTCAGAAAAATGTGCTTTAAGGAAAGTAAGGTTTGCAAAGAAACCTGCAAGTGTTATAAAAAAAAACAGAATCCAAAATAAAAACACAATGAAAACGAAAAAACTAGGTTGCTATTATGAGTCTATCCTCATCATCACTGCTGCCATCGCTAAACTGCACCGTGTTTTGCCGCCGGGGCAAGGCGGCTGCTGGCCTGTGTACCTGTCTGTCTGGGGAGACAGTTCGGTGGACTGGGGACTTGGTTAACACATCAGGATTTGTCTTGGAGCAGGGGTCTGCTGGAGCAGCCCTCTTCACCTGGAAGGAAGGGATGTCACACTTTGGCTTGGTGGGGTTCATGAGGTCAGTCTTTTTGGGATCTGCTTTTCCTGGACCGTTGGGTTGCTCGTAGTCGCTCAGCGGGGTGGGTTCAGGATGGCTCTTCTCGTTGTACTGCTGGCTGCTGGCTGCTGGCTGAGGAGAAGCGGCCCTGCCAGCCTGGCCAACCTCAGCTGCAGGGAAGCCAACAGGAGCTGTCTCTGGCTGGGCCTTGCAGGCTTTGCTGCTTGACATGGGTGCCTCAGAGGCTACTTGCCCGTCAGTGTTGATGGGGCTGATGGAGGGGATGAGGGTTGGCAGGGCGATGTTCAGTATCTGCAAGCCAGGAACGTGAGCCTGTGGGCTGGGATTCCCCTGCGGGGCTGCACCAGCAGTCAAGACCTGAAGACCCACGGCGTTCAGGGTAATTCCTGAAGGACGAATCTGTGGGGTGATGTTTGTGTTTGCCAGGCCCAAGATGTTTACCGTCTCCACGCCCAGCGGTGGAAGAGGCTGCAGGCTGGGTGTGCCGAGACCCTGGATGCCCGGCATGCTCACCTGGCCTATGGGAATGCACGGCACAACACTGTTTACTTCAGCAACTCCCATGGGACTCACAGTGGTGCCGGTGGCTGCACTGCCCGTCTCGCTGAGGGCGCTGGTAGTTCTGTGAATCACACTAACAGCAGGGATAGTGAGCTGCATTGGCCCCGCCTGGATGGGAACAAAGGTTGAATAGGTGGCCAAGCCAGCAGGGACTACCTGGATCCCCCCAACTGGTAGTGTGCCGTATGGTGACTTGGCTTGCCGCTGGGAGTGCAGGGGGAGGTGGCTGAAGAGATGAGTCTGGGGCGCCGTCAGTTTGGCAGCAGGCTGTGGGCACCCAGAAAGCTTCTCCTCTGGGATTTCCGCATAGGATGATGGTGCTGCTGTCTGCATGCTGTGGTCCGCTGATGAGGAGGGAGAGCTGACAGACAGCGTGCTCTGGGAAAGAACAACACAGGCATGTTAATGCGGCAGCCTTCACTATCTTTGAGTGAAATGAAAACGTGAGGTAGGTGGGAGTGTTTCCCACACTCCCTTTTAAGAAAAAACAACAGCTAACTGGTTCAGAGTATATACTGCCCGGCTCGAACAATGAACTAATTTCCTTGTTTTCTTTTTCCAACTCCTTCCTTGACCACTAATTGAATTTTCCTCTCCTAATTACCCTGTCTAATTTCTCTTGAACTAGTACTTGAAAACATTACAGAATATCCTTTGTATGTGTTTTTAAGAAGGCAGAAGGCTTTGGAGAACTGTTTTCTGTGGAAATGACCTCAGGCAAGAAGGTTAAACAAGCATAAACTGGCATTTTGATGCACCGGGTTCTTCTGGAGCCACTACAGCCTCTGGCAGGCAAAGGCAGCATCATGGCACATTTGTCTATAGGCGCTTCTAATGTGGAAGACGGGTGGCAAGCTATGACATGAGATAGATAACCATAACACCCACAGAAGTGGGGGTGACGGGCAGATACTGGAGTGAAACATGAGACCCACATCCACTGCTGCCTCAGCTTGATGTGGTTTGGTGCTTAAACCTAGACCAATAATTATATTTATATGCTCCCTTCTCATACAGCTTGTGTTACTGACCAAGACTGGCAACTCCTATTCTAAAATCTCCAAAGTCTTAAACTGCAATTGCAATCTCATGATATCTTTTAGTACCACATATATGCATAATATAAAAAGTAGTGTTTATTTGGCTTATACAGTCATAAATGGTTAATTCTGTAGCTTTAACTAAACTCTCATGAAATCTCTAGAGCAGGCACAAAACTGAAATGTGAACAGAAATGCTTTTCAAAACTGCTGACAGGAAATGTATTGATTAAAGGAGAATATCACTTATTGACTATGCAGTGCCGATCAGTCTAAATGGGAAGATGGGTGTGAGAAAGAAGCCAACATCTCAGACGTCTTGTCTGACACCTCAAAAGAAATCCTGATAAACTGGTATGGATGCTTTTGAAGGAAATAAAGCCATCCTGAGCTGTCCTGACCATTTGTCTTGACTGCAAGAAGTGGGTTCCACAACCATTCACAACAGGAACAGACTGTAGATTTAACTATCAGGCACGTGGTTGCCACTTCTTTTGGTCTGAGAAAGCAGAGGGCAATCTAGAAATTACTGCCTTCTATTACTTGCATGCCTTTTAAAAACAATGTATTAATATAGACAATTATTAGAGCTATATTGATGAAGAACTTTTATAATTTTTAATTGTGTGAATATTTTCTTGAGGCTTTGGTGGTTCAGTTTGATGAGGGAGTAGACTCAATCAAATGCCTTCCTGGTATCTATTGGCAACAACTGAAACCGCAAATCCAAATATTAAGTTCCTGCCCATTTTGAGGCAGGTATCTACAGTGATGAGAGAGAAGTACATTTCATTCTCTGTCACAGTATAAATCACTCCAATTTACATCTGCTACATGAACTCATAGTTCTTGTATGCAGAAATGAACCTATGCCAAACAACAAAATGTAGGAATAAATTTTACTTGTTTCTCCTTGTTAACAGCTCACTATCTAAATTTTTGTATAAAATAAATCCGGTAGTTCAAATTTTCAAAGAAAAAAAAAGCCAATATGTACTTAAACTATAATGTAATTTTTAATTCCTGTTTATGCTTCTGGAAATTTCCTGGTGTTTACTGTTTTTTAAATGCATGCATACACTATTTGTAAAAAATGCATTCATCAAAGAGAGGCAGTGATTACTTCTGCACTAAGAATTCCAGACTTTGAAGAGATACCCTTAGGGTCAATCATGTATTGGACTTGTACCATCCCCATTACAGTACAATAAAATACTGCTGAATTGTAAAAGGCTTTAACACCTGCCGGTTCCCCTCTGTGATTTCCTCAGCAGAGTACTAAAGACAATAGTCACCAAAATTACTGAACGCTTCTGTTGCCTTGCACACAGACTGACTTATCTTTCTACATCCTCTAAAGAGCCTGTGTCTAGAAAAGATGTGGGAAAAATTGATCCTTTTCCAATTAAAACATTCTTTTAGTTTGGAGAAAAACTGAGAGCACTGGGAACTCAGGTCTCAGTTCCACACTTGTCTCTCCTTTTGTTGTTGTCCAAGGGCAATCTCTTAGTTGTCTTGAACATCTGGTGTTCTTTCTAATTCTACTACTAAGCATATCTGGAGAAGAGATAAGAAATTGCATAATTTTTTAATAGCGATAAGGCAAAAATCTTTGGGACTAGATTAATTTACCTTGGGAATTACCAACAAATTCTACTGTCACATTTCAGAGTGAAATGACTTCTAAATTCTATCATCTTCCTCTGAAAACTTTCATAAATGCCACCATATGTTCATTCTACATATCTGTTATATCCCTTCTTATCTGAAATACAATCTACCAGCTGAAACAGCCACATTACAACTAATCCTTTCAGGAAGAATACAATCAAAACCAAGAATTTGAAAAGCAGTGCTCCTACAACATTGTTGTTTCTGAAGCCCTACACATCTGTGCTTCAAATACAGCTTTCTTAAAGACTCATCAGCCAACAGCTTGAAGAATAAAGGGAAGGGCAAACGCTTTGATCTTTGAAATATCTCCAAAAACATCCTCAGAAGGAAGATTTTAAATCCTGGTCTCTTTCCCCTGCCATCAGACACTCCTACCTTTGTAAGAGCTCCAGTTGATATTAAGGAGTGGCCCAAGGCTGCTTCTGCATCGGGGTAATCCACAGACATCTGTCGACCTGGAGATGTAGGAGTGACATCCGCCAATGCCACACTAGCATTGTGGGGACCCACGACTTTCTCCTGGGCTTTATCCTCATGTGCTTGCTGATGCGTGAATTCTGCTGGTGACCTGGAGGTGCTGCTAACCGACTGCACTGCACTAAGGACGGTCATCTTTGTCAGCAGTGCTTTTGGCAGACCATCCATAGAGTCTGTGTGAACCCCAGCAAAACAGTCTGGAAGTCTGATGTCTTCATCTGTGCTGGCAGAGTCCTGCAGGCCGTGTCGAGAGGGGTGATGCTGGGGGCTGGCTGTCACTGAGGGGGTTGTGGATAGGACTGACTCAGCCTGGCTGTCTTCATCATCATCTTCATTGTCATTTTCATCTTCCTCCGCACCGTCAGACTCCTCCACATCATATCCTGACCGGTCATAGCCAAATCTTTGCTTCTCACCTGCAAAAGTGGAAATTAGAAGGTAAGCCAATGATGGTCCTGGGCTGATTAGGAAGAAGGTGGGAGGAAGTAATCAGAAACGCCAAAAAATCCACATCATGCATTTTTCAATCATATCCCATTGCATCAAAGGAATGGGGAAGGTTTTAATTTTTGCTTTTATTTTCTAGGGTACATATTAAATTATACACCTACACCTTTCATCTTCTGTATTGTTTCTAACCTTCTATATTTGGCTGTTTTCAGCCATTTGTAACCATTTGCTGAAAGTCATCCCTTCACTCTTTTGCTTGGGGAGACATGAGCAGATTCCTGGTTCATTAAGTTCCCAGTGACAACATACAAAGCTGGTCTGCCAGCTTTAACGGTGGGATATTCTTTAGCTGGTTCTGACTCATAAGTGGGTGTCCTTGTACCTAATATGAATCACTGCTGCAAAGGTTTTTGAAGGATGCAAACAGAAAGACTGGAGGCTGTTAGTCAGGAATCTGTCTCATTAACACACAGAAGAGACCAAAATTAGACCTTACCACATTTCTTCACTTTGCTGATGTTTTACAAAGATAATTAAGAAATCACCCAGTAAGTCCTAGGAGGCAAGAAAGTCCTAATCCTATCAAAACCTACCTATGTGTGAAACTTTCTGCACATGAAAAAGCCCTCCCGATTTCAAGTCTTAAAGCCAAACCTCCTGTCAGGTGGTAAATTTCTCTACAAAATACAGCTCTACTGCAGCTTTTCACCCTCTTCTATATCATAACTTGGAAAGAATCGTCTTTAGTAAAGAGACAGAAAATCCCATCTGCTGTATCCGATTCCAAGCCAGACTGACTGGGATCATATTTTATAAAAGACAAAAAGCTTTGGATACACTAATATTTTATATTTGATTAAGATCTGTCTGCTGAGCTCTCGAAAAAAAATATCAGCATAAAAATTATTTGGATCTGCAAAACCAGTGATGGCTGGTTAGTTAAAATCTCAGAAATCCTGTTCTAGGGAAAGCTACAATGGCAACTTACCATCAAAATAAATGATTCTGAAAAAAAAGTCAAACCCTTAAAAGCATTTGAATGTACCATAAATGCTTTAGGCTGCTAGGTTACTGAAACCAAAACAGGCATCTTGAACTGCAGGTAAAATAAATGGGTTTAATTGAGCTACCCCTCAATAAGTTACCCCCCATTACAAGCCTTTATGGTTTCAAATAAGCAATGCAATTAGGAATGAGATTAATAGTTTCTTTGAAAAAAATCCCTCTACAATGACTTTCCCCCTCTTTGCCTACACAGTAATTTGTACATTAAATAAATACGGAAACTATAGATTTTTTACATTTACTACAGCAGGTATGAAACTGAAATCTTATTTAAAACATCCCAAATCCTCCAGGTCATTGGAATGATGGTAACATACATATTTATTTAGAATCTTAAATAGTCTTCATTTACAATTCTCATCTACAGACAAAGCTGTTTAAAAAAAAAAAAACATTTTAGTTGAAAAATTAATTCAATAAGGTCCATTCAAAAAATATGGCAAGTAGGACTGTTAAAAATATTATTAATGAAACCACACGGAGTTATTAAACACTTTTTTTCTCTCCATACTTCTGTCATTTCTCTTTTTCACACAGTGTTTCTTCATCACCAATTTGCAAAGCAAACACATCTAAAATGCTAGAACCTCTACAGATCTCAAAGCCTTCTCCATGTGTTACATTTAAAGGGTGACCAAGGCATTCCCTGCAACTCTGGAAATAATGCATGGGGCATATTGAAGTCTTGGATTTGAGTAGGGACTCCTTCCTCACTTTGGTTGCTCCACCAATATCACATAACTATTTTCTGTGAAATCCTACTCTTTCTCTTCTTTTTTCTCCCTCTCCCCACGATTCACATTTTCTATGAAAGCTGATGTCAATCACGAGTGACTGTCTCCACTGGTAAAAGAAATTATCTGAATGATTAGACTGATCTTTTGCATTTTTAAAACAAGGCAAAACATATGCTCAAACAATATCCTGATTTATAATAAGAAACTATCTTTTTTTTAAAATCAACATTTAAAAACAGTACAGGATTTGCTAGCAAATGCTGCTCATGTATACGTTTTCTGCATATGTCTCAGCCTTCTAGAATAAAGCCATGGAAATGGAAAGAGGAACCCTCGTGGGACACAAATTCCTTACATGCAGGACTCTGGGGGATATCATTTCCCCCTATTGTTCCCCTGTTAACCTCCACCCTTTGTGCATTTGGCAGCTTCTACTCAAGTGTGGTTACCTGGAGCCAGAGCCTGCAGCGTAGGTGAGGTGACAGCAATGAATGTGGTTCCCTTACTCCCACAATGCTTCAAAACATCAGATGAAAAAAAACAAAAAACAAATCATTGCTGACTTGCTTGCTCTGGCAAGGCACAAAGGAACACGCTGCTCTGCCCTTTTTTACCTGTGTGCATATTTGCTGAAACAAGAGGTGCCCAAGCTCAATCATAATCAGTGATCCCCTTGAGCATTACTGTACATCAGTCAAGCTGTGAGAGGAGATGATGCTGGAGTGTTAAGTGGCAGAAGACCCAAGCAGGTTATGGGTCTTCTCCAAAAAGGCATCAAGCTGAGGCTGCACCCAATCTTTGTGGTGAAAGACCCTTTTCCAAACACTGTCTTGTTAATCAAGTAGTATTGGCCCCAATCCATTTAAGTAATAGTACGCTGCCTACTGAAGTTCCGTTGCAGTTTTAATTGGGGAAAAATTAATCTTTGCTTCCTTTTCTAAACTCTGCACAATTATAACCATATGCTTATGTAGCTGATACATACAACTAGAATTGACTCAGTTTCCAAAGGAAACAAAATTACTTCTGTGTTTCACTTTGTATGAAGACCTGAAGTAGTGTTAGAATTCTGGAATGAAGGATGTGCAATAAATTTAAAGGCCACTAGCATATGGGGAACTGGATTTTGGCATGAAAGTTCACAGGTTTTAAAAAAGAAAGAAAACAGGAAAAACGTTTCACACTATTCAGTGAAGGCTGTTCGGCTTTATGAAAGCTACTTCTCTTACAAATATGCAAGTCTCATCATCTTAACAGCAAGACTGCTTAAGACTTTTTGGTAAAGACTGTTTTTGGAAGAGTAGGAAATGTCTCTCATCCTCTGTCAACTGTTGCAATCCTTTCTTTGAAACCCTTAGGAAGACTCTTCTTAATGGACTTCACAGGAGAAAGTGGAACTTCTGGCTACAGACATGAACTGTGCAAAAATTTTTCTATGAACAGCTGGGAATAAAGTATAATAAGAATGTAGACACAGCTTTTGATTGGGGATTTTGCTTGCATGCCAGCTATAATTATATTTAATAAAACTGAGATTTTAATCCTGCGTATTGAAGTAAGCATATGCAAATCTTAGGCATAAAGGATACTGGTCCTTCATGTGTTTTGTTGCCAATCCTCTGTTAATCAGCTTTGTATTTTGTTGTGGCACTGATGAACTTGCTGGCTAAGGCTCTGTTACACTGATATTTTACCTCAGAGCAGGGAAAGAAAAAGCTTCAAGCTATTTAGCACAATAGCATCAGCCAGACTTATCAGCATCCTAGTATGTCCATTAGTGAGATGCCTGGGGCTGGTAAGTCCATAAACTGTTTTTTCCAGTTGTGATGCTATGAATTAGGTAACTGAAATAGGTCTCTCTATGTACTTTGAAGTTCTTTATTTTAAAAGGTTTTTTTTCCCCTATATAAATCCTTACCATACATGGTTTTAACAAAGGTTATCTCATTTTTGTCATACTGCAAAGTACCCAAAGAAAAGGTCTTTAGAGTATCAACTTATAGCTATTAATTGCAATATTATCACCAATTAGTCCATCACATTACCTGACTTATCAGGCCCATTCTTTCATTGGCAGAAAGATGAGAAAGACCAGAAAATACAAGCCCAGACTGCAGAAGATTTACACCAAGTAAACAGACAGTTACCCAGATAACTATGGGTAGCACGATTAGCTCTACTTATACAACCTAAAGACATAGCTTATTAAGTATCTGTTGGTCTGTTCATCATCTGTTCCCATCTAAATTTAAATTTACTAAATTTTTTTGGCTTTTAGAACCTGAGTAATTCAAAGCACTGTTTATGACCTCAAATTGTGGAAGCATCTTCAGTTATGGACTAGTATCTACAAAAAAGAGTTTAATAATGTTCTGTATTATTCATTGTTCATCAAACTCAGGAAAAAAACCCCACAGCAATAAAGGCAGAAATTTTTTAGCATGTCATCATATTATCATAAACTTGAAAGTAATCAAGTCATTAACACAACTTCTGTTTTTTTACAAGCCTTCCTTGCCTTCTTTGCCTGTTGTGTTGGTCTTGCAATAGACCATTCCACAAACATTTGAACAAATTTTAAAAATAATGGTAAACACAGTACTGTGAAACAATGCTAGCACCTATACCCAAAGGTGCCACCTCCTTGTCTTTCCAAGTCTGTTCCTAGGTTTTACTTCACCGATTTTAGTCTTGCTGCAGCTACTGTCCACTGCTCATCATCATCAAAAAGGACTCACAGTGACATCTACTGGGTTATATTCAGACTGGTAATAGCCAGAGCTTTTCAGAAATGAGAAACCCTCCTCAAACCTGTGGGCTTTTGACTTTCATTCCTAACAGTAACAAAATAAAATTAAGCAAAAAAGTAAGAGTAACCTCTCCTTTAAAGAGATTATTTATACCTAAGCCTTCCTGGGTAACCTGTACATTGTAAATCAACCCTCGCATCAGCAAGTCTGTTCCCAGGCTGTAGGTGTAGAATTCCAGCCATCCTTAATGTACATCAAGTTGAAAAACAGACAGTGATATTAAAAAAAATAACTACAAAAATATCCCACATAAGTTATACAGAACCAGCTTTCTATTCCATTTGCAAAAGGTAGATATTATTGCAACAATTTTCATTTATTTTCACTCCTTAAATGTAGGTGCAGTGAAAACACAGACTGAGTCATGATTAACCTAATGAAGAACCATGAAAACTCACTTAAGAACTACTATAAGTAATATATAGCTAATTAGAACCATTGTATCTATAGAGGGGTTCATTTAATGCTGCAGAAAATGAGAGTAGTTTTTATATACTTGTGTATATATATAAGTATGTATATGAAACTTATAATTACGTCTTTTCGCTGGTAAAGTAATGCATATTTTAACTTCTAAGCACAGACCACTGAAATAAGTTCTGCCCACCTACTGATTTCATTATTAAATAACTATTTTGTACAAATTTACTCAGGCATGTGATACCATTCATACATGAACTTACATATGAGATATTACAGGTTTAAAGTTCATAGATGTTTTAATTTGAAGACAAAATATTGTTTTTAAGACTGCATAGCAAAATGTTGGGTCAACATGGCCAAAGGATATCCCCAGTTGCAGTATGTCACACTAAACAGTTCACCTCATCTGACAATTTAATTCAGATATTAACATTCCTTACATTGTAACCCTGTATTTTGGTGACAAGAACATTCCACAGAGCAGAAGATGAAAGATAAATGGATGAGGGAATGGTTTTGAATACAAAAAGCCAGGCCAGAAAGTACTTACTAATACCTAAATGATGACAAGCCCAAATACAAAGAATGCTATGTTAAAAGCTCTGATCGGATATAGTTTCAGACAGCTAGGGAGCATCTCTTTTTTTCCCCCCTAGACACTACAGCACAACAAAATTTCAGGTTCTCAGATTACTGAAAAAAACAGGCTTTTGTGTGTGTCTGTCTGTCTATGTGTATGCCTGCCTTGCACTCAGGATTGCACACAACTTTGCACTCCATAATCAATCTCCAGGCACTATTAATCTGTACTGTTATCAGGTCAAAGCTGACTTTTCATACAAACCTAAAAAAAATATGTATTCAAATAATCATGATTGCCTATGTTTTTAAAAAATCTACGTAAAAATAGAACCAGCAAATTCCTTAATAAATAAAAGGCTGTTGGCTCTGTTAAATTCCTGGCTAATTCTCTAATTCAAAGTCTGGCAGAAGACATACAGCTTAGTTATTTTAAGCAAAGGTGCAGATGTTTTTATTGCCATAAGAATAAACAGTATTCCAAATGTTCAGTTAACAAATTAGTTAGAGACAGACAGAGAGACATTCTATGGGTCAGGAACCAGGCCGATCTCACAGTCTACAGGAAGAAGTAGTATTTTTCTGAGGTCATAATTATTTCTTATCAGATTTTCTGTACCTTCCTCTACAGCATCTCACATTGCCTTCCAACTGAGGAAAGAGACAGGACTGGCCAGACCACAACGAGAGAGGTAATTTCCAACAGCCACACAACTCTTCAAGTAAAAAATGTGCATGTTTAAAGATGACGTTTTTTAAAGCACCAAAAGTATATGCAATGCAGACCTGCTAGCAACACACACTGGGCCAAAGATGTAACACCACAAGTGAAACTCAACACCCAAAGCCCAGTTCTAGAGCCCAGACCAGGCACAAGGGGTGCTGGCCCCAGCATGAACTCTGCTCCTCTGTCCTGGAGTAAAGGGAGCCACAGAGGCAGCCAAAGCCACTTTGTTAACAGAGACTGACTAGACACTTCAAAAAACATAAACACATTCAATCACAGTCAAATGTAGCCAAAAAAATCAGTATGTACAGGATTTCAGAGAGCGCAACAGAACCACCTAGATTTATAAAAGCACGTATGCAAATACACCACACATTTCCACCCCACCCCAACCCTCTGCCTTAAAAATGGGCCAATAAATTCTCATTTGTAATGAGAAACACCTTCACATATGGCTAGGTGAGCTGACAGACAAAATCACTTTTTTAAAAGAGTACAGTTACTCACTGAATTTATATGGATAATTCTAATTGCCCTGTGTTATGCAGCAGCTGGGAAGTCTGGACTGGTTCAGATGCAGCAAATGCATTTATCATGCTCCTTGGATAGGACTTTTGTGCTGAGCTTTGTGTTGCAAAGCTGGTTTTGTTATGGATAGCCAACCAGACTGTTTAGAGAAGGCAGGGATTTTATCAACAAGTTGTTTTTTAGTTTTGAGTTCCTAGTTAAAGGAACAAGTGTTACCTGCTCTATTTTTGAAAAAAAATCCACACACAAACCATTGCAATACTAAAATTAAATTTCTGGAAGAATTTCAAGGATTATGTAGCAAATCCTGTTGAATGTTTGCCTTGCCTTTTTTTTCCAAAAAGGAATATTTAATTTATTAAGTAATTTTATTACGTAATTACTGTGCTGAAGCAAAAAACATATTTCAGGGAATATATATTTATACAATGGTTACACACACCTGTACGTGCTATGTAAAAGGAAAGAGTGTCTCTCCCTCTCCCCCCATTACATAGTCTTGAACTCAAAGGAAAGAAATCTTTCAACAAATGTTTGAAATGGCTTATTTCTACCAGTTAATACTGGTAACTGTTTAACATTTGAAACATTTCCCATTAAATTATAACCACAAATGCAATTTTTAATGCATGTGATTTGGAATATCAATTTATCAATCAATAAAATGTTTTCAGTTCCTAATAAATGGAAATATCTGTTCAGCTGTAGTTTATAAAACTAAATAAAATTCTGAAAGCTACAGAATGCTGCTTAAAAGCTGATGAATTTTCTGTCATGTGAAGGCTGAAAATGTTAATGAAAACTGTTCCTCTGTGAGGAAACAACAGTAATTTGTCCTGCCGCTTATCTTCTGTGTTGTTTACTTGGTGCCTGAAATTGCAAAGGGGTACATCTTTTTAGCTTTCTAAAAAGGAACATGTTGAAGAATGCCAAAAAAGGGAAAATGCAGGTTTCTTTGTACCTAGTGCACTACTGAATCATACCAGCTGAGTCACATTCCCAGCATTATTTAGAATTAGATTCAAGCTGATTCGCTTATTCTGCTTGCGGCTGTCATATGGGAGCAAGTGCATTCATCTTTCTTGCCCTTTACTGTTTAAATAAAGATCTCCACTGCTTTCTTTTCTCAAAACCGCATCCGCAAGCTAATAAACCATTCCACTGAAACAAGAAAAATACAACAAGGCAAGGCAACAGGATTCATCTCCTTGCTGAGAAATGGGAGGAAGGTGCAAATGCCATCACTGCACTGAGACATGCTTAGATCTGAAACAAAGTCTTAATACACAACCTGTTCTGCATCTCACCGCATCTGGTGTAGCTACATCTTCCTTATCATGCTAAGCAAAACCCTTGTGAACCTAATTTGGCTATCTTTGACTGTCCTTGATCTCATCTCCTCTTTAGAAGCACTGTCCTTGGATGTGGGAAGTGCGTAATTCCAATTATTAGTAAATACATTCATTTTGATAACACTAACAGAGAAGCAGAACAGGTCAAGATGAAAAATGTTCATAATTTCTAAATGATCTGTCTGCTGATTTATACTGAAGTATTTGAGGAGGACAGAACTCTACACTGGAAGATGATTAGCCTCCTTGTAAAGCGCTCAGCAACACATCTGTGATTTGGGTGGCATGTTAGTGATATAATGTTTATGTAATGTGAGTTGCTAACCTTTGACAATTTCATGCAAAACTATTTTCAAAGAAACACTAGATTTCACTACATTTTTTTCCTAAGCAAACAGCTGTTTTTGTGGTATTTGCAGCCTTGTCATATTTATCTGTGAAACTGAAAAAGTTAAACTGCATAACAGTGTGAAAAATTCAGCAGCAATTTATCTTTAGTATATGCTTGTCATTTCTTTAGGTGAAAGCTTTTCCAGTATTTCTTGTTCCCTTGGACTAGCTTCTAAAATTTTTACCTCTGTATCTTTCCCCCATAGAAGACTTTAAAAGCTTTGGAAAAGAAAGGGTAAGAAACTGGGATGGCAAAATAAATAAAAGAATTAAGTAAAGAAAGAAAATTTTAAATTCTTACCAAACTCTTCTTCTCCTTCCTGGTCATCTATCAAGCCTACAGAGACTCCCAAGTCCATGCATTTCTTGCTATGTGCCTTTGACTTCATATGTTTTGTTAAATTTCCTTAAGAAAAAAAAAGAAAGAAAAAAAAACCTGTTCTGTGACAAAACAAAGGCATACAAATACACACTTTGTGTCCTTATCTTATCCAGCTACATTTGTAACCACCTGTATAATTTGATAATTTCATGCTTGATAGGACCTTGTCTCTCAACGCAAGCTGTCAGGAGCTGCAGCAGATTCACCATCCTAAATGCTATTAGCCTTCTGGCTACATTTCATGAAGTTCTTCACTGAAGTAAAATAGTACAGGATGGAAATCCTATATAACGATACATTTTGCACTCGTGTAAAAGATCCCTCGTTTGTTTACAGCAAAGTATAAAGAAGCCAGATTCAGTCTTTGAGATCATGTTGACAGAAATTTACTGTGTGAAGCGTATGAACATATTTGATCTGAATCTCAAAAGTGAATGCTTAGCTGCCAAGAGACCCCACAGGCTGCCATCCCCTCTTCCTTCAAAAAGAAAATACGGCGAATAACATCAAGAAAAAGAGAAGGGTATATCAGAGATCTATAAATTACGATATCTGTGAAATGTATATTAGTACAAGTAACTGCTCACTTTATACTTAAACTTCCTATTGTCTCTCAAAAACTGTTTCTTCGAGGTATGTCAATGGGAGAAACTATCATGGCTGACATGTTTATAGAGTGCATTATTACTGCTTTGAAATGAAGCTAGGAATTCATAACAAATTTTGAAATAATTGTTGTAACACTATATTGACTCACAAATAGCAAATTTCCCAGCTTTATCTACTGCATGAAGTTACTGGCTACACTGTCCTTTCACGAAGGGTAGTTGACCAAACATCAAGCACCCAACTGCATGACTGGCTCCACCAGCTGTAGTAGCAACAGCCAGGCATAGCAACTGCAGAAGAGGAAGCAAATAAAATATCTGCTACAACTGAAACCAGGAAAAATTTCATAATGGGCAGATATTAGTTCCTTGAATTTGGCCAGCACACCTACTCTGCAAAAACCATACTCAGAATTTTTTTCATCTAGAGTCTGGCATTTCATCTTAAAGGCAACACAATATAGTGTATCAGGATACAGTGATAGGTTTTGATACATCTAAAGACTGCCTGTCCCACCTTCTGCAGCATTTGGTTATTTCTTGGAACTTTTCCACCCAAATGCTGAATAGTCTCAAACCCACTAAAAACACAAATGTTTCTGAGATTACAGCTGAGGGGGATTATTGCTAAATGATGTTCAAAGCCAATAAAAATGTTACTGCCTTGAATGTTTTTGCTGAAAATATTTTGGCTGTATACATCTCCTGTCTGTTTCACTTACTTTTGAGTCCTAGATCTACCACTGTTTAATAAATAGCCCACTTAAATTAGGATGTATTTAGGTATCTCGGGCAAACAGGTTTTAAAAAGTAGGGGTGCATCTTTGAGTCTTAGAAGGTCAAGTAGAAAGGGAACCTTGTCCTTTCAAATTTTACTATAGTAATTCTATGAGGGCAAATTTCCCAGAGCAATTAGCTGAGTGCCAATAGGAATACAGTATATGTTCATGCCATACCTACAGAAGATCACTGCTAGGGACTTAAAATGCTGTGTTTCCATCTCAACCTAGGATGAACAGGTAACTAGCTCACTTATTTTCACTTGACTTTCATCACACTCCCATATGATTTCCCCCTTCCACTCCAATTTCTCACCCACCACAGCACACCTCACAGTTCATTCATATAAAGATGTAATTATCTGAATGAACATATAGAAACATATGAACAAATGAACATATGAACAAAGGAAAAGAAAGAAATCAGAAACTACAAATATTTGAAGCATTAGACAATAAAACTCCACAGAGAGGCAACTACTTTAGCCTACGAGCAGCCAAATGTGAGAAGAATTATACTCCAAAGTAAAAAGGGGAAAAACACAGACCAAAAAGTGTCCTTACCTTTAGTTTTGAAAGAAAAGTTGCAGTAATTACAATGGTAAGGACGGACATCTGTATGTGTGCGAATATGCTTCTTCAGCATGCTGGGTTTCTTGCAACGTATTCCACATTCTTCACAAATATACTTCCCTCTTCCTCTCCCCCGAACATACACATAGTCTTCATTGGACTTGTACCTAGTATCAGTACCAGAACAGTGAGGCAATTACTCGTAATAGGAAAGTTTCTCTAGTTAGAAACCACAATCTCTCAGAATTTTCAAAATCATATCCTATATGAAAACGAATGACTGCCAAAACCAATCCTGCTCTTCTTCTGCCCAACTTCCACATTTATTTGTTAAAATCATGCCTAGATTTTTCATTAGATAATCATGGATTTCAAATTTCCTCTTTGCAACACAGGAACATACTTTTTAAAAAGTGTCAGTTCTTGGAAATGGGTTTAGGCACCATACGGAAACTTTAAAAGAGCATCTTTGTAGCTCTGTGTTGGATGCAAAAATGGAACAACATTAGATATGAAAATGTGAAAGTCTTTAAAATTCCCCCATCAACATGCTCTGGACTCAGCCTACCGGGACTGGTCTCTAGATGGAAGAAGCAATTCAGATTCAACTATGCCCTTCATATCTTTGCTCAAGGACACCAAAGTTGTGCTTAGCTTTTGTGACCCGGTCCCTGCAATGTTTGGATCTGAGCAGAAACACATAGCAATATTTTACCTGGGCAGCTAGTAATGGCTTAACTGCTGTCCTAGACTGGACTTAGACCAGGAAACAATAAATGGAAAGCTCAAGAGCCTATCACCAGTTACTAGAATAATAAAATATGTACCACTAGTGCTCAAAATTTTTAGGATTATCACTGGCACTTTTCCACTAAAAAAATCTGTTTTATAAGATGTTGTACATGGCACAACACTGTGGCTAAAGCAACTGTTATTCATATTAGGCAACTGATTTAAAGTATTACAGTGAATGGATGAGGGCTCTCAGTAAATATTTCCATGGCACTTCTCAAATCAGGAGTTCTCCAGCCTGCGTATAACACAGTGAACTGCCAGACAGAGACTGTACTGGAGTCTGTTGCTTAGACCCTGGACTATATCCTCCCTGGATACAGTTATACAAGCTTACTGCAGGATAGGTATCATTTATCACATAAGAGAAATATAGGAAAAGAATTTACATCTATGGCTGTACCTAGCTGCCTTTATTGCTGATTAACGTTCACCCTTTGGAAAAAATGAATTTCACTGCCTACTGCTCTTTATTTCATTACCCCCCTACATAACTCTCACGGCTCCATGCTTCTGATGACTTTCCATTTTTCTTGGAAACATAAACCAACATCCACAGACTGCAGAATGGGAACTGTTGTTTAAAATAAATCAAACGGGAAGCAACATCTCTGTGAAGTCTAGCATCAGGGAAAAGAAATCTTCCCAACAACATCTAACATACAAAGTACAATACTTGCCCTCCATCAAATATTTTAACTCTTCTTGGTTCAGTTTTGATAAAGGAATTTTCTTTATCGTGCTCAGTGCTTGATTCAGAGCTTTCCTTATTGCTGAATTCAGCTGCAGTCAATTTTTTTCTGTTTAATGCCCGCTGAAAGAAAATGAGATATGCGTATCATTAAAATGAGTATATTTCATATACCATTGAAACCTGTAAGTTACGATGGATAAAAGCATCATAAAAGCCACAGTTACAGTAACTGATTTTTCTACAATGCTGACATACATGAAACAAAAACTATATTTTACAAAACTTCTTCTCTACTATGCAGTGACTATTTACGGACTGGTAAATCAAGGTGGAGATTATGGCACTACAGGAAACCAGAAATACTTTGAATCTACAGTAGGAGATCCCTCTTCCTTCTTCAGGGAAGGTGATGTTTTTTAAGCTCATAGATAGCTTCCTACAGAGCAAAGATGCTTACAGTCAAACCCAATTGCTTCCTGAATGGCTACAACTTCACTTCTCTGCCTTTGACAGAACCACTGGACCACACAGATCGGGCTCTGCAGCTGCATGATTCATTGCCCCCCACAATTTGACAAATATGGGGAATCTTTAGTTAACTGAAGTTTTGTTAACTTTAACAATCAGTTATCAGTGCTTTTTCCCTGCAGCTCAAGTCCTGCAATGCCTCAGTAGCCATTCCCAACTCCAGCTGCCTGATTTCTAGCAGAGCAGGGCAGGGGAAGGAAGGGCTTCCCCACTGCTCTCTATCCCACAGCTGCAGGTCTCCAGCCTTACTCGCCGACCCAAGGATGAGCAGCACCTCATGACTGGCAGCAGCTGCTTTCCTGCAGCCCAGCAAAGGGAAGGATGGGAAGGAGTGTTACCAAACAGAGATACCAACAGGTAACATCTCTAATTTCTAATATTTTCCAAAAAATATACCTGTTCCAGTGGGGGACTTGACAGTTTCCAATTCAGTAAGGTTAACAAAAACCTTCCAAAGCAGGACTCCACACTTAATTCTCACTGCCAGATCAAACTGCAAGAAAAAGTGTACCAATTGCCTAGCAAAAAACCCCCACCTTTCTTCATTTCCCTTGATTATTAATTAAGGAACTTTTTTTAAAGGCAGATTAGTTCGCCCAACACTTGCCTATTAAAATCTACTCCTTCCAAGTCTAGGATATTTATAAAATAGGCAACAATGAAGGAATGATCCAATTAGCCAGTAATTATTAAGGCTGTATTTATAAACTGTCCTACCCACGTAGCTGGCACACTTATCACATTTGGTCATATTGATAAGTGCATAAAACACTGAGAGAAAAAAAGTCTGGCCTTATGTTTTCTACTCATTATAAAATTTAATGCTGTAAGCTTGCAAATTCTTGGCAAGAGGAATGACTTCACTGGCTGACTTAAAATAACTGATGAATTACAAGTCACATATATTGAAGGGTGACATCATTCTGGCACCCAGTCCTTGCCCATAGCCCCCTGTGCAGTCTCAATCATCGTCTTTAATTCCCACCTGATAAGGAATGCAGCTGATGAACAATTAGCATAGATCAGAGGAAAACCATCTTCCTATTTGATTCAAAGCCCTAGGAATCTGCATCAGATGCAAGTACCACTCCAATCTGTATGCTTTCATGCAGCCCTCTGATTGATTTGGGCTGGATTTTCAAACATCTGAGCAGTTCTATCAAAGCATACATGACAGCTCTGCCTGTGTGTAGGAAGAAAGAAATTTCACCCTGCATGTTTTAACAGTATTCACACAAGGTGAAAGGAGATGATGTTCTAGATGAGAAATATCAGAAGTGAAGCCTACTTCAGTAATCGTAATTCAGCCGTGTTGTAATCCCTGTGTACTGCCTGACACATGAATGGCTTTTGTTTCCACTGCAAACGAAGAATAACAAGGTGACATTTAGAATTTAGCAAGGAAAAGAGTACTGGAGCAGTGGAAAATACAGGATATATGCAATAAGCCAAATATCACATAAATATTCCCAGCAGCTGGAATAATCTTTAAGTGCTTGATCTTTCAATCCTAAATACTAAGTATTCATTCCAAATTTCATTTTCAAGAATGAGATGACAAAGTAAAAAGAAAGATCACAGAAGTATTTGGCCCATGATGTAACAGCATTACAATATACTGTATATTCACAAAAGCATCTAGAGTGCAAAAACTAACACAAGACCAAATACTTCTGGATTATATGCCCCACCCCCAGTCTTTTTAACACAAATGTTTAGGTTCAGAGATAAGATAGTCTAACATAGGTGTTCAAAGTACTGTCTGCCTCCCACTGGAGTACTTTAATTTACTGGTTATATGCTATTTTAGCAGTTCTTTCAGTATCCTAAAATTGTAAAATGCTGCTATCACAGAGATTCTCTAATAGAAACACTGAGTTTCTGCCACAGAAATCTACACCAGAGCTTGCTGAGAATGAAAAACGTGGCCTTTTTAGTTTTTATTAAAAATTCCAAATTGATACTGAAGAGGACTTGGGTTCTGTGTCAGTTTTGAAGAGCAGCCAGTCTTTAAGCATGGATTCCCTTGTGTGGAAATTCCTTAACGTACCTCACCTAAAATCCCCTCTAACACCATGTGTACTGGTGGAAAGAGTAGAAAGATGGCAACACTGTAAAATGTTCCTCTCCATGATTACTTATGCCTTCTGTTTCTATCAGAGTCTTTTCTCTTTTCCCATAAAGACAAGGATCATGATTCATTTCTGCTTTACTCGTTTTGCTCCAATTTAACACCTCTGTCTGCAATTACTAGTATAAAACTGGAAAAAAACTGCTCTAAGGGCTGCCCAGCGTTCAATACATATGTCTGGGTACTTTACAACATCCTTGGAAAAAAAACATGCTCACAGCCTGAATCATCAACATTATAAATTTCAGATTATAATATTCATTAAACATTCTTCCCACTGGCACACAGCCACTTGAGGAAAATGTTTTTAATATCTTTAAGCTTTTACTAGTTTACACATAAAAATCTTATGCATTTAACTACTTTCCAGCAGTGAGCTCAACTGTTGTGGCATATTATCCAAGAAAGGAAAGCTTTCCATTTAGCAGAAAATTTCCATTCTTCAGCCTTATTCTTGCCTGAAAATCTTCACCCTGAAATACTGATTCACTTTAGAGAGGGAAGCCAAAATCAGTGCTGGGGTTTGAGTTCAACACCAATGATTTCAGTTGAGGAAAACTGGTGAAAAATAATAAAATCCAAAATATATCTATAAAATAAAAACAGCAAGGGGATAATATAAGTTTTTTCCATACAGGTGAACCTCTTGTTTCATTTCAACATGTTATATTCATTTCAGGAGCTTCTTTCCCAATAACATTTTGTGGTTTGTTCTCTGACTCACTGGAACGTGGCAACTTCACCTATTGCCTCTGAGCAGTGAATTGTGAAGAGCAAACAAAGTCCTGGGGTTCATTATTGTTTGAATTTTGTTCACATGTCTCTTCATTTCCCATGGCATCTATTGTTGAAAGAATTGCCTTTTTTCTGATAGTGATTAATAGCGGTTACACAGCAGCATGAGATCTCTGTAAACACGAGTTGGTACTGGGGGAGAAACCCAGGAATGGTTCAGCAAGGCACTTTACCTTCATGAGAAGATCAGCAGTTAAAGCCCCACAAGCAGAACACACCAAACCACTCTGGAAAGGGCTATGACTGTGACAGAGGAGATGAGGCATAACAGTGCTGCATTTTTATTGTTATTTATAAATTGGATTATAGCAGCACTTAAAGCTCTCCATCAGGTCAGGGTTAAAATGTGCAAACCACTTGAGCAAACACAAGCCCCAGAGACCTGCAATCTAAACTCCTTTTCCCAAAGGAAATACAGACCCCACCAAGCTTTTAAGCAGGAAAACAACCTTTCTTTTTTTTTTTTTGAGAATTATTTGCCTATTTGTAACAGGAACTATTAATTTCCAAAAGGACCTCCAATGTTCTCCATGCTCAGTCTCAACCAGAAAAAACAGTAGGAGAATTATTGGGCATGAACTAAACAAGGAATTTCAGGTTTTGCTTTCTTTAAACACATCTTCTATGAGAAAGTTTCGAAGTTGGTATCAGCTATTACATTACCAGGTCTAAGTGGAGACTGGTAATACAAAGGTATATTGTAACATCATGATCGCCCTGGAAAGCAGCTGAAATTCCTCTGCTTGAATCCTCAAAAGTGAAAGCAGACAAACTTTAGAGGTGCTAGGTCATTCTACCTATCAGGTCCTTGACATTTTTAATTTCAGCCATGTAACACCTTGCTTGTACAATCTGAGGTGCCAGTTAAGCTTTAATTGGTACTTTCTCCCTACACTTTCTTCCTTCATAATGGCTTTGAGTAAAACCTGCAAATCAGCTGCAAACTGAGCTTAAGAACTCTTCATTTTCACAATGCTCATATACTTCACTCAAAATGTCAGCAAGAACGACTGAAGAAAGATTAGTAACTGGTTCTTTTGTGGCAGAGCAATATAAATGTACCTGACAGCTGCCTATTACTGCATTCAAGTACTCCTAGACTGTTTAGAAGGGTGCTGTCAAAATATTTTTCAAAATATTATTATCCATTATTTATATTCTAAACAGAATTTGTTTGTAGACAGAATTTGCTCTTCAAGAGGCACACAGTAGCTTTGCTATCAGAGATTTCTTCTGATACACTGCTCTTTAAAAATAGAACAAACATGAGTCAATGACACAACTGATGTGAAACCTGCTTTAGAAAGAATCACTCAACTATGTACAATAAAAAAGTTATATCTTCAAATTCTTTTTTTTTGAAATTTAGAACTAAGTACAACATTTCATGAAGCGTATGAGGGAGCAAGCTGAAAAAGGTAATATGAGTTTAAACAAAAGTCTCACCCTAATACAGAACAACTCAATTCAGTAACACCCCCACCCCCACCAGCCTGTATGTATTTTCTACACAAAACATTACAGATGAAGCTTTAACCTGCAATACAAATGTTAGGAAAGTCTCCCACTGTTTTCAGGAGGACCAGATTTAACTAATGCTCTTTGGCATGAGGGGTTTCAGCTTATCTTCTTGACTTCTGTAATTCTGAAACTGTTTTTTTTCCTCTTACAAAGGGTTCACTATCTTACCAATCTTTTCCCCACTAACAACTTTGTAACTTAGCAGAACTTGTAGCAAACACAGAAACCTCCCAGGGTGGCCTCCAACACCAACAGCCTCTGTCACTCAGCATTCACAGAAATATGTGTCTTTTCCCAAGGCTGTGGCGTATTTCCTCTAGAGAGATTCCTAGCTCAATGCTTGGAAATTTTTGCTGATGGAAGACTGCAGGATTAGGACAAGTTACAATTGCTTTTGTAACTCAATGAGAAAAAAAAAAAAAGATTCTATGTCCAGAAGGACTCAGGAGAAAGGGAGGTTTTGGTTTTGCCATCTCCAAAGAAGGTCAGCAACACACACACAGCACACACAGCAAAGAGAAAAGAAGAGTGCAAAATCATGCTCTCTTCAGCAAGCTATACAGCTTCACTAAGATAAAAACTAGTACTGAGACCATTAAATAGATATGGCCACCTTTACCCATTCACAGAGATAATTCAGTTACTAAGGAAAATCAAGTCTGGTGCAAACCAGTACAGCTTTGGTCCGGTCCATAACAAGACTATCCAGTGTGTGAAATTCTGATCACATACGTGTAGCCACAAAACAGCCAAGGAAATAAAGAGTGACTACTTTTCTCTGCCACATCTGACTCTGGAATGACGTAGTGTCTTATGTGGGTTACAAACACTGCCCCACAGTATGCTCCACTGCACAAGATTTAATGTCATCTTTGGGATCATATTGATCCAAGAAGTTGTCAGCATTTTTATAGCAGTCATAATTTTGTTTTAATTGTCACTATTTTTGTCACTACTTCACACTGCTGATGGTGACCGAGGTGGGAGAAATGGTACACTGCTCCTCTCACAGTTAGATGATCAGCGATGGTGAAAAATATTTCCATGGTGTTTCCATAGATACTTGTTCAGGCCAAGCACTCATATAACAAAAAATACCAGCTGATTTTTAAGGCAAAATACATAATTATGACCTTAAATTAACCTGTTTTAAGTTAAGAGTTTTAAAAAATATTTATATCAGAACTACTTTTGTTCTAACCTTTGCATTTAAAAAATAGCCAAACACATTTTTGCCATGAGATTTAAATCGAGGAACTAAATTCCATGAAAAGCAGTAATTCCTCATGAACAGGTTTCTTAATGGAATTATTTAAAAGCTTTTTAGCAGTTTGATCCAGCATAATTAAAATAAATAAGCATATATGCTATACATGTCAGGCATATAACATTCTCTAAAAGATGAACATGCATGATTTCCAAAGCAAATCCTCTGTAAATGATCAGTATACATCAAACATATTTTAAGTACCTTGGTTAAGCTGCTCTTCCACTTGCTTGAATAGACCAATACATCAGATCTGGGATGAGTAGTTCTTGCTTGAGTGTACAGGGGTTTTTCAACTTTTTGTTTTGAACTGAGGAGGGAGAGTGCTACTTTTGTTGACAAACCAAGTGGATTTGGATTGTTGGGACTAATGGTCCATGTAGAATAGGCTGAGATTTTCTGATCATTTTGCAGCACATGCAATGGTTTTCTCTTTAGGAGATAACACCAAGTAAAATTTGTTGTGGTCTTGAGGCTTGGAAATGACAGCCTCTGCATTTCTCCTGTATTCATCGCAGCCAATGTAGTTACAGGCTTTGTTTGGCCCTGGCTACTGATGTGCTTGCTCTCATTGCTATTAACAGGGGACCTTCTTTCCTGACTGCTGCTTACAGCCTTGAGAACAGAACTCTGGTTATTCACTGGAGACAATTCCAATGGTTTTCTAACTACAAACACTGGCGATGCGGAAGAAGACTTAAGGTCTTCAGATTCTGGTGACTCTTTTAGGGTTTCTGAAACCCCAGTGTCAGGTGAATGACAGTCAGACAACAGCAGGTCTGAAGCAGTATCTTTGCTGTTTTTTTCAGGCTGTGCAACATCATCAGAATCTAAGAGGTGATTTTCCAGAGGCTCTGTGGTGCACACCTGTCTCACCAAAACTGGTTTCTTATGCTTACTAGTAGGATCATTAGATCTAACATTCAGCGAATGCAATGGTCTAGCATCAGTCATGCAGGCAGCTCCACTCTCATCTTTAACACGTTTTTGCTGTTTTTCCATGGCTATATCTAAACTGTTGGCTGGGGAAAGCATTCGTTTACTTGAAGCTGTAGCTTCTGGTTGAGGGAAGAGGCCACTAACTGGCACTTTCTGAATAATATTCAGAGAGCTTGACAAAGGTAAATTTCTGGTTCCACTTTCTACTTGTGAATTTTCAAATTCAAATGAATTTGGCAAAGTCCTCTGATGATCTTTGTGAGATTTTGGCAGCTGAGCTTTGCCTTCAAGCATTGGCACTGTCAAAACATTTGTTTTGCAAACAGATTGATTTACCTGATCCTGGGTCACTAAAACATGAGGAAGGGGTGCAACAGTTGCAAAGCCATAGGATGGCATACTGCTGTGAATACGGACGGGAACCACAAAAGGAGGAATCTGATGTATTTGATTGCTACAGTTATTAGGGACAATTTGCTTTAGAGGAGGCACAGAGAATGGATTAGACATGTCACACAGTTTAGTCTGCAGCTCAAAGGAGGATGCATTCTGGTCCACTGCAACTTGGCTTGGAACAGTCTGAGTTGATAAAGTATTTTTTAGGAATTTAGAAGAGTATGGCTGACCAATATGTAATGTTTTAACTTGAAGTTGATACTTTGGAGCAAAACAATCCTTTTTTTCAGTAGGATGACAAGAAAGCGCATATGTGCTCACTTGTTCCCCTTGGGTTGATATTTTAGTAGATGTCTGGGAAGGCTGATGAGTCGAGGATGGCTGTCCTTGATTATTATCTAGAGGCTGCTGAACTGAAGACAGGCTAACAGGATTACAATTTGATGAGTGAGGCCTGAAGTGAGTTTGTGAATGCTGAGTACTCAGAGGGAACTCCACTGAAGATTTGCTGGAGGTCTGCAGACTGTGCAATGGCAGAGTGGGTACATCTGTAGAATGAGTTGTCTGAAATGAAGAAGTTGATTTAATTTGAGGCTGATGATTTTCTGGAGCAATATTTAAAGATATTTGTCTTACAAATGGTCCCCTCCTCCTTTCTAGCAGAGGTACATGTCCAGTAACTCCATTTGCCGATGACACTTTTTGAGCAGCTATCTCTACAAGTAGGGCAGGTTGTGACGGAGACATGCTTCCACAGTCGAAAGACTTACTTCTGTAGTCCACAACCTCCATTGATGGCTGTGTGCAGCTGATCTGCTCTGAGGCAGCACGTCTCATTTCCCGGTGATGAGAGCCTGGCACAGCCAGTGCATGTGAGCCAGTGGGAATCATGAGGAATTCTGATGAATTACTAACAGGCTCTACTTTGGTAGGGTTCTCAGCCTTCCAAGTGTCATCTTTATCAAGCGAAGCTGAGAAACTGGAGGCATGAGACAAGCTACTCTCCCGACTTAGGCTTCTGGAAAGCGTGGAGTCAATGCTTGATTCAGCTGATGAATGCTCCATTTCAGCCAAGCGAATTCTTTTCTTCTTTGGTGGAAGCTTTTCTGTTGGCAATTTTGACAGTGTTTCACTGCGCTGTGGCCAATTAAACCTTTCTGTCTTTTCCTGATCACTGCATTGGTTTTCTTGGTCCCTGTCCGGTTCTTCTGTGACCAGTATTTCAGGAACCTGGATGTTATGCTGGCGAACAAGTCTTGATGGCTGAAGTGGTGTGCTTCTCTCATTAGAAACTATCTGGCTTCCCTGAACTTCCCCTCTAGGTGCTTCTGACAGCAGGGTTTGATGATGCTGGGGAGTATTCAGATGAGGGTGTCTATCCTCTTGGATTACAACTGTATTCAAAGAGTGGTGCTTCATAACCTTGTTGGGTTCTTGAGAAGAAATTGGTGACACTCTTTCAAAGGACTCGGATTTCTCAAATGAGCTATTTCTGCTCAGCGAATTGGTGTGCTGTATTACTGAAATGCCAGTCCCTTGTCTTTTCAGCTCCACCTTTTCTTGCAGAGCTGAACTTGTCTGCTTTTCAATAAGTGGAGACATCTTTGGCATGGTAGTCTGATCTGTGCCTTGAGCCACAAGCTGAATTTGGGAACTTTGAAGTAGGTTGCTAGGCTGTTGTGATCCTACCACTGTTGTCGCACTGTGTTTTGACAGACTGGAAGAATTTGCTGATTTGCTTTGTCCTTCTGTATTCTTTGATGATATGCTCGTATCATTCTGCTGTGGGTCATCGTCATCACCAACACTTTTAATTTTCCTTCTTTTCCTTATCTGTGGTGTCTGCTCCCAGCCACCAGTTGAAGTAGTGACTCTGTAGTGTAGAATTTGAGGCTGTGTACTGTTTGGAACTGTTTTATGCTCAGGCTCTCGGATTGCTGCTTTAGTTTTAGGTCCATGCAACTCTGAACAATAAAATTTCTTGTGGTTTTCGAAATTTTCCAGTTTTCTATATCTGTTTCTGCAGGTTTCACACTCAAACATTGTTCCTCGCACCTGAGGGGACTTCTTTGTTTTTTCTAAATTTGATCCCTGTGCCAGGGACTTGCTCCTTTGCAGTAGAGATTCATTTGATATATTAGAACTCAGATAACTTTCTTCAACAGATCGCACTGGTCCAAGAATTTGGCTTTCACTGGTAGAAGAATCTTCTATTGCTGCCTGTCTAACAAGGGTCCGAGGATGTCCACCTTGGTTTAGTGGAGCAGCAGGTCCTGATACAAAAACATCATCATATAAAGAGCCAATTTTATCATCAAATGACTGACTTCCTCGAAGGGGATGAGAGGGAGGTATGACATTTGGAGGTACTGCAGAGTAACTGGTGGTAGGCATGGAATTACTTCGTGTTATAGGTAAACAGTCAAGGGATGGTACAGAAAGAAGAAAAACTTGCTTTGATTTCTCAGTAGGTGTGAAAGGAGACTTTGGTATATCAGAGCTTGAGCTAGTTCTTCTTCCCATGGGCTTTAAATCAAACTGGAAAGAATCCTTAAATATGTAGGATTTTGGAGAATCTATGCTTCCTCTTCTTGAAAGAGATGTTCTTCTTGGTTTCACACTGTCTAACTGTTTGTCATCCACAACAGCTTCATTATCAGAAATCAACTTTGAAATACGCTCCTCAAGGGTTTTTGTTGCCATGGGAGGTCGCATTGGGCCAGACAGAACCAGATTCTTTTCGGCACAAACAGTTTGTACCACTGATGTAACCACACCACTTGCTCGTGGCACAGAGGGCAAGGTTTTATTTGGATCTTTCTCAGAGGTCAACAATCCTCTTGCTAAAGGAGCTGGTGGGCTCATTGTTTGATCAGCACTTTCAGAACGAGAGAAATAACCAGAATCAGTACTACCTAAACTTCTAGGGCTCAAGAGACATTTGCCTTGCTGATCCTGGGAACCATCAGTTGCCTGTTGTCTCTGAAGCTGAGCATGCACTGCTCCTACTGTGGATCCCAGCTGTTCCTCTGAGAGGTCTGTTTCTACTTTCTTATGATGTTTTATGTCATTCTCCTTCAACAAAGCTGTATGTGTTAAATCTGACTGCAGAGTTGTCACATTAACATCTTTTTTCTGCGCGGCAGAAAGCTCAGGTGCTGGTTCTGTTACTTTGGGACTATCAGCCCTTAATGGAGAAACATTTACAGGATGAACTACTACTTTTGGTAAAGCTGCCCTTACTTGAGGTTCTGCATCATGTAATGAAGAGTCACCTGGTACACAATCCGCGTTGCTTAATGGAACAGGGCTTCCTTTCCGTAACATTTCTGCACTTGAAATGACTTTCACTATTTGCGCAGGTTCCAGTTCTTGATCATCTTGTCTTTCATCAGGAGTGCCTTCATCTTCACTTTCACCGCTTTCTTCTACATCTGAATGAATGCTAAGTGCTTTGTCTGAATCATGAGATAAGAAGAGGCCACCCGAATCTGGTTGTAGGCCAAGTCCAAGTTTGATAGCATGTGCATGAGATTTTTTGTGCTTGTACAGATTGCTTTTGGTTTTAAATGAAAACCCACACGTAACACAAGGATATGGTCTCTCTCCAGTATGGGATCGGATGTGCTTTTGGAGAACACTGGGCTTGGCACAGGCCCGATTGCAGTACTCACACACATACTTCCCCAGCTTTTTGGGCTTCTGGTCTTTCAAGAGGTTACAAATTTGTTCCGCACCATGGTTTACAACTGATGCTATCTGGGCTGAATTATACATAGGACCTATAGACAAGTGTGTTGAACTTGATGTGCTAATTGACAAAGGTGAAGATGAACTAGCCACTAATTGGTTTTGAGAAAAAACCTGAGTTACAGTGGAAGATGAGGTTTGAACAACAGACGAAGTTACTGCTATGCTGTATATCTGCTGGAGCTTAGGGTTTTCTTGACTCTGCTGTTGCACCAGCGATCTAGGGAAACTTGGACACATAACAACCTGGTGATTTTGTGGACTGGTTTTAGTAATAAGTTCTTGTGAATGAGGAACTGAATGGCCTTGTGCTTGTCCAGTCTTAGCTGTTGCTGCTACATGCACATTGTTTAATGTACATGGGTAATAGTGAGGTCCAGCTGCAAACTCATGCTGTGACAAAGCAGACTGATTTTGAATGTTCATCGTATTGGATGTGAGAGTAGAAGTGGTGCTTACAGTTTTATTTGGTCTCAGTTTCTCTATCTGCATCCCATAAGGGGGGCACTCTTGTGCTAAGGTGTTCAGTTCAGGCTCCATAGCTTTTAATAAGACATCGAATGCAGTACGTGTACATGGGGATGATGTACTGCCATCAACAAAATTAATACATTCATTACTGTCAGTCTTTGTTTTACTTGATGAGGAGTTTGAGAGAGACTTCTCTGGTGAGTTCAGTTGGTTTGCATCAGTATTCTCTACTGCCTGTTTACCCAGATCCAAAGACTGCTGTGTCAGTGAAAGCTTTGTATGCACTGATGTCTTACATTTGGTTGTTTCAACACTTATCTCACTACTAAGTGCTCTCCCATTTTGTTTGGTACATTGGTTTCCATTTTGCACAGGTAGGTGATCCTGTGTGGTGGCCTGTTCAGAGGCATCCCGAAGAGCTTTTTGTGGTGAAGGGTCTACATTTTGCTTAACCTTGGTTTCAGCAGGGCTTCTCAAAGGCGATTTTGGTATTTTTTTTAGATGGTTTTCAGTCACAATCTTTTTTCTTTTCACACCTTTAATTGTATCTTGGGTTCCTCTAGTACCAGCATCAGTGATTTCTGTTAAAACACAAAGAGAATAAAAAAGAATATTGAAACGAGATAATGCAGTGTATTTTTATTTATATCATTTTGTCATCTCAAATTTTCAACAGTAAGCCCTGGGGCAACATGACTGTCCATTTCTCCAGCCTCCAATATTTTTCAACAGTCAATGTATTTTAGTGAAGATCTATTTCATTCTTATCTAAAAAGAGCAATGCTTTCTAACTGATGCTGTAAAACCTTACAAAAGTAATTCACTATAGGAAAAGCTTCAAAGGAAATGTAAGAAAAGCAAAGCTACAGTAAGAATATTTTAGCATTTATAGCAACTCCTTTTGATATAAAGTAAAAAGAAACCTCTCTCTTGCACTTGTTTAAAAATCAAAATCACTATAGCAAGAAAAACAAGAACCAAGACACAAACCCATTTTTATGTTGTGTTTGACACTTCTTCCATCTATATGTTGCAGTAGGCAAGGAATGAACACAACTTCCTCAGGGTTATATTTATAAGTAGATTTATCATGGAAACAGCACAACCACCCACACCATCTGTCAAATATTGTATTTCAGAGCTTCAATTACTTAACTTCAATAGCATTTCAGATGAGCAACTACTGTGGATGAATAAGCCACACTGAAATGATTTTCTATTTGTGCATCATGAGACAAAATAAACTAAATCTGAATTATTTCATTACACTTGTTGCTGATTTCAAGCAGATATGCATGTGGAATTTCAGGGATGTAGTGAGGAGCAAATGAATTGGAATATTTTTCAGTAGAATAATTTAGTAGCAAGTACTTATATTTGTACAGAGTCCGTTTTCCTCTATAATAAAAAATACATATACATTGAAATTCAGTGTTGGGACTTACAAACTTATGTTTTTACAGGTACTTGATGTTACTCACTTTTGTTTACCTCAACACCGTGATATTTAATCTGTTAAATATTTTACTTTTGTTTTACTTCTTTCCTAACATCTACTGAGTCCTAGGCACTGCCTCACCTACCATCACTGCTACTGCAGAGGAAGCCAAGTATTAAGTGGATACAAATCCATTTTCTTAAGCTTTTACAACTCATTTATTAGGCTGTCAGCCAACACCATATTCATCTCACTGCCAATACTTAGAGCAAAGGAAAAAAATCTGATGTGACTAGAGGGCTAACGGCCCTGAAAAGGTTCAACTGCACACAAATTCGGGGAAGCAGTGTTTACCTGCACAGAGTTTGTCAGGAACAGAGGTTTATGGAAACTTCTAAAGAAAAGCCTTAAGAATATGTATAAGGGGACAAAATTCCCACAGTTGACTTCACAGGGAGAAAGCTAAGACTGAAACTTCAAAATTCCATTTCCAACTTGATGCCAATTTAATGTACACATATATTTATTGAGGGTGAATGAATATTCAGGACATTTCCTTGTAAATGGAAAGATTCAAGATGACATATCACACGCAATGTATTGCAAAGGTGGAAGTTCTGCAGAACCTGATCTGTTCCTCTCACAGCCTGACCAGAGGAAATTTAACTCTGAAGACTAAGAGATTGTTTGGTCACATTCTGCAGTCCTATAAAAGAGAAACTAGAGTCCCTTGCCAGAACTCAGGGCTATGAAACCCGGTTATGGGGACTTCATGCTCCTCTTTAGCATCCACAAATAAATTTCTGAAGTAATAATTCACTTAACATTTAAACAAACTGTGCATTTATTGCTTTATCACTAAGATTTATTCATATTAGATTGGATTTAACATATTCAAAGTCAAGCTGTCTTCAAAATGATGTTTTGTCCTTTCCACTACTTCACTATTAAATGAGTGGCTTATAAGTTACCATCAACATTATTAATGGTGATTTCTTTAAAATTTAGTCTGCTGCAACTGTTTTTTCTTTGATAACAACAAAAACCAATTTTATACTAATCAAAGTGAAAAAAAAAAGGTAATTATATTAAAAGGGGCTTTTAACCATGTTTTGGTGATCTCTATGAAGCATGGCCATGTTAATTCAATGTAAGTAATTTGTTTTTTTCAGCCCACAACCATGCCTCCAGACTGATCATATTGTCAGTGTTTGTACCTGAGTGCTATGGGAAGAGCTGGGCAGATTACGCATACCTAGGAAGACAAGAGTGCCAGGAATTGTGAACACCCAAGCAGGTAAACGTATACAAAAAAGACTAAGGTGTTTTATACTGCAGTAATTGTACAATCAATTGATGTGCTACTTCCTGATGTGTCACAATATTAAATAACGACTATTTCTGGCTTACCATGTAGTGCAGAGGAATAAGCAGACTCAACCTGCACCATGCTAGTGAACTGGAAACCAACACAGCTGAAAGAGGTAATAAAGCTTAAGAAGGCCTTAAAGAAAGTAAAAATGTGTCTGTACTCTACCAATCAAATAACTACAAGCATGAATTCACTATGAATCCAAAATCAGAATCTTCCATAATGTATTTACTGCTTTGTTTTTCAAAAATGTTCAACACAAGCCAAACCATAAAAATTATGAGAAATTGAAAAGGAAAGTAAAAATTAAAAAAAGCAAGTTATCCATTTACCCACTGCACTGCATACAAAAATAGTGATTTTCTTCAGTCTTCACAACCACTCATTGTGTTGCTTCCATACCAATAAAATTCCAGTCTATAGGAATCACAAGAACTACTTTTTACCTGTATTTCTGACTTTACATAAAATAATAGAATAGTTAGGGTTGGAAGGGACCTTAAGGATCACATAGTTCCAACACCCCTGCCATAGCCAGGGACATCCTACTGGATAAGGTTAGCCAAGGCCCCATTCAACCTGGCTTTAAACACTTCCAAGGAATGGGGCAGCCACAACTTCCCTTGGCAACCTGTGCCAGCACCTCACCACTCTCAGGGGAAGAAATTCTTCCTAATGTCTATTTTATATCTGCCCTTCTCCAGTCCATACCTGCTCCTCTTCGTTCTATCACCACAAACCTTTATGAATAGTCCCTCTCCAACTTTCTAGTAAGGCTCCTTTCAGGTGCTGGAAGGTTGCTATAAGATCTCCTCAGAGCCTTCTCTTCTCCAGGCTGAAGAAGCTCACTTCTCTCAGCCTATCCCCATAGGGAAAGTGCTCCAGTCCTCTGATCATCTTTGTAGCCCTCCTCTGAATTCATTCCAACACTTCCATATCCTTCTTACATTGAGGATTCCAGAACTGGACGCAGCACTCTAGATGAGTGCTAGATGAGGTCTCACAAGAAGGGAACAGAAGGGTAGAATTACTTCCCTCAACCTGCTGGCCACAGTTCTTTTGATGCAGCCCAGGACATGGTTGGTCTTCCAGGCTGTGAGCACACGCTGCCAGCTGATGTAGAGCTTCTTATCAACCAGCACCCCCAAGTCCTTCTCTGCAGGGCAGCTCTCAATCATGTCACCCCCCATCATGCACTGAGAATTTTTTTTCACCCCTTTTGTGATTTCAGAGGTGGAGTCACAGGTTTGATTCAGTGTACTTGTCTATAAAACCTTGTAAAATGTATTTTGTAACAATGGCTCTACAAGGCTTAACAATAATTTAAGTCCTACTCTAATTCACTCCTTGATAACTTAGAAATCCTTATTAATAATGGAAATATTGACTTCGTGTTTGCTCACAACCAAATTCCTAGCCTAGTTGGGGGAAAATGAATCCCTGACAACTTAATTTCACTTTGTTTTATTTTTTCATTCCTTTTGAATTTATATCTTCTTTTTGTATTCCCAGTTTATGTTGAAGATATCCCATTCCACATTTGTTAATCTACAGCCACATGTTCACAAAGATCAGCTGTATAAGCATTTCCAGGGGCAATGAAAAAGCTGGTGGAAAGCATCAGACCCAGAACACTAAACACTCTTGCCTTTCAGAGCTACAAACTTTCAGGAGTGTGATGATTTGCAGGTACCGTGTACCCACATCAACAAGATGACACCAGACAACGAGAACATAAAAACACCCTTGTAAGAAAAAAAAAAAAGTTGATCTGCTTTTCTTTCTCTCCCTGCCACTCCACATGCTTTGCTTGCTTCCCTCTGCAATCACAAAGCCCTTCTCATTGTTAGGTGGTAATTTCCCTTTTTCTCAGGTGGTGAAGTGGTGTTGTTGAGAAGTGCTGTCACCTCAATCAGATGTCTAAAAAGGATTTTCTTCATAAGCTGTATTACATCAAATAGGATTAAGTTACCCAGCCCAAGAGAAGAGGCAACAATGCTATTTATTGTGCTCAGCGCCTCATTTTTCACATCCCAGGGATACTAGAGCATCTCTTTCGTGCTTTGCCTGGTTGGCTTTGTTCTGCTTTGCTATCAAGATTCTCTGTTTAATTCTTTTGCTTCAGTATGAATTCTGCATTCAAAACACAAGAAAAACTGATGTTTCAAAACATGACTTTGTTCACCTATAATTTCTCTGCTGCACTTTTTTCTGCACAGGAAATAGAGCAAAAGAACCCAAGTGTGATGGTGCAGATAGCAATCTGGCAGAGTAACTCATGCAGCAAATAAAGGGAAGGTATTAGTGATCTGAATTTTCGTTCCAAAGCATTTACTGGTGAAGTAGACAGTGTCTTGACAAAATGATCTCAATGGTTTTGTTTAAGTAACTTCCAGAACTGCCTATCTCAAAGCCTATGTGTTATTATAACACCCACTCTCTTTCTCTCCCTTCAAACAGAGCTACGTGCTTGTACTTAAAAAGGAAGAGAATAAGAGGGAACAAGCAAGACACCAAGCTTACTTCTCCCTCATTACTGCATTGTGAAACACAAAGCAAGTGACCATTACCTACCCTTACTAGTCCAATGAATGGCAAGATTTTCATCTCACAGGCTCTCTTTATATTGCAGAAATTTAAAAATCATTGTAGGTTTCCATATAGAGACCAGATTTTCAAATCCAGGTGCCTAAACTTTAGCTGTGAAATCTGTACTTCACTCCAAGGTCACTGCAAGTCTGAAAGTGTTAAAATACAAATTGATGTCTTAAAATGTACAGCTAAAAGGTTACTCTGGCACCTAACAATATTGTGGAAGGCTTTTCAAAAAGAAAGAGTCCGTTCCTAAGGATCTTATTCTGATTAAAGCTAAGCTTCCAAGTGGCTTTAAATATTCAAAATATTTTTATTCCTGGCATGTCATAGTTATTTAATTTTGATTTCACCAAAACTATTGAGACCACTCATGAATCACCCCACTGGGTCTGTTTTCATAAATAATTAAGGAGCATGATTATAAGCTAAAGAAACTAGTCTTGCCAGCAAATGCATAGCCACCAAACTTTACACTATCACAGCAAAAAATAACTAAACCTTATTTTTTTACTATACTTACTCTCTAGCTTCATACCATCTCCTATGTGTTAAGTACAGCCCAAGAAAAATGAACCAACTCCCCTTGATTACATAAACCACACACACAACTATTAAGATGTTCTCAGTCCAGAAGTCAACAGAGAGATTTCAACAAGATTAACCCAAGCACCACGCTTAATTTTAAGCACAAATAGAGGATTTTAAAGTCAATTAACAATTTTAACAGCCCTGTTTCAGATGTGTAACTTCAGACTTCTTGAGATCGCCACGTGGTGGTCACTACCCGTTTCAGAGGTCAGAAGGCAAGTCAAATAATTCGAGATACTCCAAGTCAGCAGCAATATTTGAAGATCTCTGTTGGTATGATTCATCTATGCTTAACATCTTTTATTGCTGCACTAGTCCAAACCCATACAGAACACACCCTTAAAAACCATCTGATCTGTATGTAAAGCACAATTTGACATTAACTAATTAAAAAGGAGTGAGGGAGCTTTGTCATTCAAAGGCTAAAGCAGTCTGATAGGGATTGCATCAAATGTTATCTACACCAACATCTGTCCTTTCATTCATATCAACAAATACTGGATGATTCCATAAGGCACGGATAAATTAAATATGTTTTCATGATTTCATACTGCCTGTAAACACATGATTATTTTTCTTGTTGTTTTTAACACAAAATACTAAGGTTAGAGTTCATATGTGACCCATCAAAATTATGGTATTGGCTGTCAGCAGGATAGAGGTTCTCCAATCCTTTTCTAAGGGTCATTTCACACCAGGTTTTTGTACTGAAATGACTATTTTATTTGCATAATTTCTCATTATTAACCAAAACAGCAAATGTCCTACTAACACAGGCTCCAGGAAACATGTTAATATGCATTACCAGCACTCATTTGAGTAATGCCATTAACCTCAATGACAGCACATGTTTGTGTACAGTCAAATTCAGTTTTAATGCTCTCTACCATCACATCCCAGCAAGCCCATAAAAAATCATCATATCTCAACTTCATACATTAAAGGTAATTTTCGAGAAAATGTATATTGATATATAAACAAAAAAACCCTTACTTGGTACCTCTACCACTAAGTAAGTTTCCCCAATTTAAAAATTAGTATTTCATAAAGTCACAAGATAATTCAGGTGGAAAGGCACCTCAGCAAATCTCTAGTCTAACCTCCTCCTCAAGTCAGGGCCAGCTATGTGATCAGACTAGCATCCTCAGGTCCCGTAGGGTCTCAGAAACCTTCAAGGAGAGTCTACACAGTTTCTGTGTGCAACATCTTCCATTGCTTGACTGTCCTTGTGAAGAACAAGACAGTCTGTGCTTCTCTTGTTTTGCCTTATTCCTGTTGCCTCTCATTTTCCCATCATGCTCCACTGTGAAGAATCTGACTTCAACATAACCCCCCAAAACCAACCTCTTCTCAAGGCTGAATGAGCCCCAACCCTCAGCTTCTCCTCATAGGATGTCTCCAGCCCTGATGGCTGTGGTGTTCCAACACTGAACACGTTCCAAGTTTTTGATGTTCGCCCTGCACTGGGAGGCCCCAAACTGGACACAGTATCTAAACATGGTATAAGGATTGCTGACGAAGGGAAGGTAATCGCTTCTCTTGATCTTTTGGTCATGCTTTCATTCATAGAGACCAGGATTCTGTGGCCTCCCCTGTTGCCAGGTGTACTACTGGCTGGTGCCCAGCTTGCTGTGCACCTCATCCCCAAGGGTCTTTCTGCAGAGCTTCTCCCTGGTAATTTGGTTCCCAGCCAGCCCCATTGCTGGGGCCCCTCTTGCCAGGGCGCAGGGTATTGCATTTGTACCTGATGAAATCTACCTTACTACCCCCTCTGGCTATCCACCTATCAAGACTTTAGCACCCTAACCTGGATACAATAATATCAGGAGACAGAGTCAAAAGCCTTCTAAAAGTCAAGATAAAAAATTACATTTGTTGCTCTCCCCTTGTCCCCAAATCTAGTCACTTTATAATAGAAGTCATTTTATCATAGTCATTTTATCACAGCTTTCATCAGCTTCCATTGTTATGAGATTGGAATACATAAAGCTGAAGGTCTGCAAAGTACTTTTGCTCACATTTATATCCAATACACTGTTTGCATGCTTCTATAGGTCTTCATCTTAATAAGTCATTTGCATCAGAACACATACTGATGATACATTTTCTGGCCATGTGAAACACACGTATATGGGGAATAGCATCCTCCAGGAATCCTACTTTTCAGTTTTTATTGTTGCTTAATTCTTTTTCCAATTCTGAATTTCCACCATCACATCAGTAAATTCTGTGCACACTTCATCTTACTGATGGCAAAACTAACAACCACCTCAACATAAGCAATGAAATTTAAAAACATTCCATTTGTTCCACCAGATGCTTTAGCATAACTACAGATGTTGCTGGCATTGCCATATGTCTAAGTCTATTCGTATGCAATTTATAGGTTTTCAAATTAAGATATTCTGAGAAACACTCACATTGTTGGCTACCGTAAGTAAGCAACAGTTAAGAACAGGTAAATATTGTTTAATCAAGTTTAGTACAAAATCACAGAATCCTATAATCACTGAAGTTGGAGAAGACCTCTAAGATCATCAAGTTCAATTGTCTGCCCAACACCACCATACTTATTAAATCATGCCCCGAAGGCCACATCTGCACATTTTTTCAACACCTCCAGGGATGGTGACTCCCTGAGCAGCCTGTTTCAATGCTTCACCACTCTTTCAGTAAAGAATTTTTTCCTAATATCCAATCTAAACCTCCTTGGCACAACTTGAGGCCATTTCTTCTCTTCCTGTCACTTGTTATTTGGGAAAAGATGTAACAATTAAACAATACAATCTACTGTTTCCATGATTTCTATATTACCAGGAGTGAACTGTCACTATGAAGTTTACACTGGGAAAAGGAAGAAGTATTTCTTGATTTCGAATATCATTTTCCTGAAATAACAGGCCTGCCTGTATTTCAAACTAGACTGAGAGAGACAAGAGTTGGTGTGGGAGTGAGGAAGAGGCTGCTTAGAGCTCATGTATCAGCACCTCTCTCCCCATAAAGATGGAAAGGCAGAATAAGTTTCTGGACTGACTGAAGCTAGGGTAAATCGACACAGAAATACTGCACTCATTAATTCAAAACATAAATGTCTCTTTCCTGGGAATCAAGGATATATGCAACCAGGTAACTGAAATCAAGCTAATGATAGGTTGAAAGGTGCAGCCGTAAAGAAAGGTGCACTCTGGGCCACTCCTCATAGACTAGGTGAAATACCACCGCATCATTAGCAAGGGCAGAGTAGATCAGCTTTATAAATTGTGCAACAACACTGTAGCATAAGATACATGCGACACCTTCGCCCCAAGGCACACAGCTTGGACTCACCAGGAAGCTCCCCTGTGATATGGTTTCATCCCAAATGGGAGAGCTTGCCAACTCTTGTTTGGCCCTAGGATAGGTAAAGAGCAAATGACAAGTTGCAGTTTGGGACTGTCTTTCTGATGGCATCTTTAAAAGTCATGGCTACTTACATCAAGAAAACCCTGGCAGTGAGACTTCTGATGGAGTATAAAGACATAACTACCATATGCTAATGAGACCAAGAAAGATCTTCTTTGTAAGAGCTTGGTCTCATTTTGTACATTTAGCTTCTTGGCTTCAGTGAAGAAAGTAACAACCAGCAGATTTTTAGCCATGAAACTTGTGTGCCTGATGAAGACAATGAAGATCAAACGGCAATAAATCCCCTGACCACTGAGGTAACAATTGAGCCAGCACAGAAATGCCAACATCTGTATACAAACTGGAATCAAATGCAACATTTCCAAACATCTTATGTTCAGCAGAGGCTGAACCACTGTACAGCTTCACAGGACTTCAGCACTTCACTGAAAGACAGAAGAAAGGCAACAAGACAGATTATGTGCTGTTAACATTAAACACATTGACTATGAGCAGGTGGAGAGACAACATTATAACTAACATCACCAACAATCCTAGCCTGAGTAGTTCTTCCCTGCTAGGCATTCCAAATACATGAAAAAAGACAGGCTGCCCCTCCAAAGGCGAATTAATGTGCTCCCAGTGAAATCCTAATCAGAAACCAGTTCCACTCAGTTCTCCATGTAAGAATAAAGCTGTTTAAATATAACCAGTTAGAGACAGTATGTTGCCAGAAATTAACTAAAATACCTCAGGGACATCTGGAAATCCTCCTAGAATGTTGTGAACAGTTTCATGACTAAATTATATGTTTTCAAATTAAGGATTATCAGTTATTACTGGAAAGTTAGTATTTGGCTAGTAAATCATTAGAACAACTTCCACCCCTAATGCAGAATAAGAAAGGCCATTAAAACAGAATTACAGAATGGCTCATGTAACAGCAACCAGTTTAAGGGTTATCAGCAACAAGCAACTGTTATCTTGTCCGATGAGATACTGAATACAAAATCCCCAAACATGAGTCTGAGGGGAAAAAGCAGAACAAGACGTTAACTAAACTTTCTTTGCAGATAATGACGTTCAAACAGAATAAGTTCCTTAGTCATATTCCCTGCACTTCTTCCATACAATCTTTCATTTGAAAAGCAGGGATCAAATGGAGCAATTTCCATACTGCCGGTAGCAACTGAGGAGCAGAGAAGAGCTCACATCTAACTATCTTACTATTTAAAAAGAGAAAGAAAGGAATAGGAGCTTTGACGAAGCATATAGGAAAATTCTTACCGAGCAGGTCTTTCTTTGAGGACTAAATGGTGCTGTGCACATGACAAAAGCAGAAAAGTTGACTTGATGGAAATTGAGACATGAGGAATGTCTTAACTGTGGAAGCTAAGTCTAGAGTGCTAGAGGTGGAAAGGATGATCTCCCCCTGGGTAGGTTTGCTTCAGCATCAGTGGGAGGTCCTCAGTGCTGAGACATCTGAGCCACTTGGAACTCTTTCCCCCCTCAAGCCTTGCTTGTCCTTTTTCACAGATGTGCAGCCTCTCTTTTCAACCCCTCGTGCATATACCCACACCTTTTTAGGAGATTCCTATGAAAGACTCCAGCCAGGTCAGTCAGTAGCATATAACTACTGGAGAACGGTACGCTGTAACTAACTCACCATCCCTTTGTATATTACATTTTCCCTTCAGAAGAACAAAGGAAATGAACAACTAAAAGGAGCTAATGGGGTATCTGGAAAGTATGAGAAATACACTCATTACTCATATGTAAGGCAGACTACAAGGAAGCTAACAAGTGAAAAATCTTGCATTTCCACAACTGGCTTGCTCTCAGCAGCTAAAATTAGCAACCTATAGCATTTACTACACGCGCGTAGGTATGCCTCTCAAATTAGCTAGTTCATTAGCTAAGCCACAAAAATAAGCTTGTTCTGGCCTCAGATTTGCAAGAAATCTACTTATTAAAGCTCAAAATCTCACTGCATCTGAAAACGTTGTCACTGATTTAACAATGCATTGTATCGTGATTTGGAATAGCCACTTTCCATTTACTATCAAGAAGCTGCTTTTTAAACAATTGTTTTACAAATTTAATTTGTATAATGCTTCTCTAGAAATGATACGTGCAAGTTGGAATCTCTTCTGCTGAACTGTCACTCAAAAATTTTGCTATACTTGACAGAAAGTCAAAATTCTATTACTTCAACATCCCATTATTGCCTTAATCAGGTTCTTGTAATAGCTCCAAAGGATGAAATGTTCTGTTTAAAACTGTAAATCTGTTTGTCTGCCTGTCAAAACAATACCGCTCATGCTGTGTCTAGCACCAGCAGTGGATTTACCCAGCAGATTTCAGCTGCTAATAGTCTAAATTAAATGTATTAACCAAAGAAAACTAGAATAGAAATAACAGATACAGACATTGACTCACAACTCATGGGGTTTACAGGAGCCAGAAAACTTCCATGGGTTAAACCCATATTCTAATATTGTTTCTCAGAGAGAGAACATATAAAAATCGCCATTTTTATCAGTTTGCCTCCACTGGTAAAATGAAGACATTAAAATGCAGTTAACTACTGAAGAACAAAGCAATGAAAACTGAAGTTAAACGATATTAGAGACTACTCCTGCTCTCACAGAAGTCAGGAATGTTTTCTCACTGTCCTTAACGGGCACAAACACCTGCATTGACTGTGCCTGAAGACAGAAAAGACCTTTCAAGTCAGCATTGTTGCTATTAGCAGCATGCGATGGTCTCTCAGTATGAAAACATCAGAGACTGTAAGAATAGATTGGACTTCACGAAAATGTGAGATCTTGCATGACAGGAGCACAAGACATGAACAGTGCCAATGACAGCTGTCTGAGCTGCTGTAAATATTTTAGGAAGATAATTCAGTCTTGATTTAAAGCCTTACAGTTTGACATACACAGACCAATTTAAATAAATTACCTCTCAGACACATGTATTGACATATTTTAATGCAGATACACTTTATGAAATGAGACATCAAGAAAGTGCACAACTGAATTGCATGAAGCATCACTGCTATCTTATAGTTTTAGACATTTGGAAAGCAAAAGGTAGGCAGCTATGGTGTATGCCCAGAGCAAAATAAAAAGGCAAGCTAATCCTCTCACCAGCACTAAGCAGCAAACTGGACACTACTGTAACTTGAAAATTTTGAAGATTATATACTTCCATTTAGAGTGACTGTTATTTCTAGCCCACATGTTTGCTGAAGATAAGGACAGAAAGATGAAAAGAATCAAATGAAACTTTGGATCTTGGTTACATGCCTTGCTCCAAAAAGTAAGGTACAAATTCTACAAAAGAGGGAGAAAATGTTTCAGATTAACGATACTACATGGGTGCCACAGCAGTAAAAAATCCAGAAAGCTGACACACTTGCAAACCTGCAGGGAAACATCTGTGGAGGATGAGCTCACTCTAAGCTGGTAAATCAAAATGCTCAAATACTTTTGTACCACATTCTCACACTTTTGTTTGTTCTCCCCTCTTCCCATTCTATTTCCTGTTTCCCTTGAACACTGGAATGCAAGAATACAGTACTGACAACAGCTGATTATCCTAAGAAACAAGACAGACCACCAGCACAGTGCTCCCACCTGCTTTTTGGTAGGGAGGGGTGCAGTGGGAGGAAACAGGACTGGAAGCAGGACTGCCTGTGGGGAGGGAAGAGGAGGGAAAAGACTTGGCCACTCCTTTGAGGTCAGATGGTAGGCTAATGAAAGTCATCTGTTATCTGGGATAGGGCAACACAAAAAGGACATCAAAATTTTTAAGGTATGACGTATGCAACATTTCGATTTACTAGGGAGGGTACAGGTATAACAATGTGTTTGAAACTCCCTTTATGATTTTGTCAATATCATGCATTCATTTGGCAAGCAGGATGATAAGGTAGGGAGGGTTTGTAAGGACTCTGAAGCGGCAAAATATGTCTACCATGAATCTGCAGCAGAACCTACATATCAAAACTAGTGTCTCATGCTTCCATTTATAACGACAAACTTCCCCACCTAAATCTCAGAGCTGTTCAACTTACTAGAAAAATAACATTCCAGTTAAAAAAACAGCAGATGGGCGAACAAGGTAAAGGGCATTTAATTTCAGCTACTTCTCCTCCATGCCAACACACGACTTTGAAGGAACTGCAAGTGTGGGAGGGGAACATATGTGCATGTGGATTGTGCATCTCGAGAGGATATTTGCTGCTGGAACATAATCTCTCTTTTTTTATTCTTTCTTTCCACAATAGCTCAAACGTACATTCACATAATAGGTGGTTCCACACTGTTACATGAAGCTTAAGTCAGCAAATAGAGAATATCAGTCCTGCATGCAAACAGTGGGTGCTCAGCCACTCCACCAAATGCCCCACCAATCTTATGACTTCAGAGACAGATCAGCAAGTACAGACAAAGGCTTTAGGTAGCTCCATTACAGAAGCTGGAAATAAAGGTATTTTTCAGTAGCACCACAGACACTGCTTGAACTTTTACTGGAGTCCCAACCAGGGCTTTGAATGATTCTGTCTTGGTGGTTTCTAAGCAAATAGTGACAGAGCCTGCTACCACTTAACCTACTACTAATCAAATCAGACAAAACTATTGGACCTGCCAACAACGTTTCAGTATGTAAAGATGCAAATAAAAAGAGCATGACTAATATCAAAGCATGCAACCCTGGAAAGATAACTGTTCTGGGTGAAATGCTGATACTGTCTTAAGGAGAAATTTGCAGTACCTCAGGCAGGAAAATCTATCATCAAGGGAGACCTGTCACAACTGTATGGATTCTGGAAGAGGTGAGTGTGTGCCACTTGCTTTACCTGTTAAACTGTCTTTATCGCAACCCATGAGTTTTCTTACTTTTACCCTTCTGATTCTCTCCCCTACCTCACCAGGCAGGAATGAGTGAGCAGCTGTGGTGCTCAGTTGCCAGCTGGAATTAAACCACAACACCGCAGAAAGTTTAAAATACCAGTAGAAATTCAAACAAGAACAACAACTTATTCAGAAGGATGAATTCATACCCGACAAACAACTACGACTGTCTGCAAGTATAAACTGCAATGAGGCTGAGGACCACATGCAGGTCCTCAGACCATCCTGGACAACCTTATGCTCTTGAGGACAAAGCAATCACCATGACTGAGAAGTGGAATGAGGAAACCCATCATAGATCTGATCTAGCCATTTATCATTGATACTTTTAGCCATGACATGGCAAGAAGCATGCAGTTGAGCCCAGAACAGTACTCCTAAGAGTCAGAAAGACACCAGGATGGGTGGGCAAAGCAGAGTATACATCAGGCCATGTGATGGTTCTTTTGGGGATCTGCCATCCACTTTACAGCAAATCTTGGTGTTGCTGGAGCTCTGTCATCAACTTTAGTTCTGTGAACAGTTGCAGAGCAGAGACAGAGATTTAGGTAGCAGTCTTAGCATTGCTGGTGCCAAGTACAGAGATAACCAAGTTAGTTCACTAGTCTTAAAGAATGCGGTAACAGCCTTGGTGGATCTAATGGACCTAGAAAACAGACTGTTGTGATAGACAGAGAACTGCTGCAATGGATAAAAAAGAAAAAAGCTAACAGTACTTTCTATTGGCCTCCAATGGCTGAATTGGTTCCCGGGCTGAACAAATCAGAAGTCTCTTTGGTAATCACAAAGACCTGAGAGGATTTGAATTTACCAGTCTGGAAAGGAGAAGAGAGACTTTCTTGGGATGGCTTTCTTAGGAGGTTGGCCAGCAGCAGATCAAAGATAAAGTAGCTGGATTTGGCTGACTGCTTTCCAGCTCATGATACCCACTGCGTACCACATCAGAGAAAGATACTGCTGCTTTCTCAAGGAAGAAAAATCTGTAGTTCAAGTTCACCATCCCTTCTAGGTTTAAAGAATACCATGTGAAGCACTTGCTGTGATCAAAACTTCTCTGTCACAGTAATGAAACCATATACATGTGTCAGAAATTCAACTCGAAAACAGGGGTACACCCAGGGTATAAACAACCTCAGGAGGTATCATCAAAGCTGAAGAGAAGCAGAGCTTCTGCTACTGAAAATCCATAGAAGCAACCAGGCAGTTGAGAGAAAATGGAATGACACAGGAATTATCCACCATACATACTCACTGAGGAGGAACATCAGCATGGCCCCTAATGAACATGTGTCTGGTCTCAAGTGGCAGGTCATGTGAATATCCATAATCTGAATGCAACTGTGGACAGTCACTCAAAAAAAAAAAAAAAAGTAGGTCTTCCAGCTGCAACTTTGTACTGAATAACTGAAGTCCAGAAACTTGAAAACTAATTCTGCTTATTTACTGTCTCCTCTGTGCTTAAACAGAGACCTATTCCAATTTGCATTTAATTGGATTTCTAGAGCTAATGGCAAAATGAGGTGTTAAATATATATCTTTTTGTAGTCAATTAAATATAACTTCTATCCCCCACATGTATAAAGTTAGGACTGATCACTACACTATGCTAGTCAGCAGAAACCCAGCATGATTAAACTCATGAAAAATTTCTCCTTGCAAAAATGCTGTGCCACTGACAGCTCCCCTACTGACAGAGCAGTAGCTAACTTGTGATGAAGATTACACTCCCTATTCATTTCAGACAGGAAATAAAAAAATCTTCAGTGATCTAGATGAACTGAAAGACAAAATAAATGTACAGAGAGGAATAATACATACTTTGCATGAATCTGTATAAATTGGATTGTGATTTAAAGTAACTTATGTGAATATGTGCACATTTTTGGTAACCTGTTTAGCTCAAAACATGTATTTTCTCTTTGTTTCAGTGGTCTTCAGACTCCAAAGCTTCAAACAAAAAGCTTTGTTTACTTAGTATTACCAAGAAATCTATCTGTTTAGACAATTAAAAAACTAAAAAAAAAAAAAAGGGCAGAGGACACTTGTTATTGGAAAAGAGTAGCCATATTATTTCAGTTATTTCTACAATTCTCTATATGAAAAAATACTTTTTAATTGCCAGCCATATGAATTTACATTTTACTGAAAGCAAAGTGCTACCACCACGTAAATCTTAGCAAACCCACCCATCCTTTTCAAAGGACATTAGGTTTATACTACAGAAGTTGCTTTCCTTTGTGCAAAGGTGCTACTGGGCCATGTGTGAGACCAAACACCCAAAAGCAGAGGTTAGTTCATCTTTAGCTTCAACATGTCAATCACAATAATTAGTCCAGAGCAATATTACTACTGCAAGACCAACAGCAACAAGCAGACAGCAATACTTTACCTGCTAAATTTTTATATTTCTATGACTATACTATTTATCAATTACCCACTAAACAGAAATATGTCAAAACTATTTAGGAGAAGGTCTAGTTTGTAGAAAAGTCTCTGTTATTATTACCTTCTAGCCACTTCTTTTACCTTTCACAATTTGCTAGAGTAACATCACTGGTGCCCATATGATGCAACTTGTATCAAACCTTCCCTTGAAAAACTAAACTGGTCCTAAGACTGGAGAAAAGAAAGTTGAGCAAGATATGGACAACGCTTATAAAATCACAAAGGTAGTGGGTAAAGTGAATGTAAAAATTGCTATTTAATATATCACACAATGCTTGGAGAGGGGACACTTGTTGAAAATAAAAAAAAAAATTGCAAACTGAGAAAAAAAAAAGAAATAATGGTCTTCCTTATATGATTGGTAACAAAATTTTGCAGTTTGCTGCCAGAGAATGCTGGATGCAGATAATCAAAAAGACTCATGGATAACAGCTCCGTAAATGTCTAGTTACTAAAGGGATGAGGCAGACATCCCTAATCCAATGTCTGTGGACAGCATGAGGGGAATGAACTGCGGAAAGTGGCCAGGCTTATGTGCTGTTCCTTGAAACTTATGTTCTATTGCCGCTCTTGAAGGCAGAACGCTGGGCCAGATAGACCCTGCTGAGATCCACTCAGGTCTTTCTTATGTTCCCTAATCTTCAAAAAGTTTTGAAGTTCATTATTTCAAATTATAATAACGTTTGATTCCAAGATAGAGCATCAACAACAACGGCATTGGCAGACACGCCACAGGCCAGAAGGACAGCCTGCTACCACTAGAGAGGGGAATGCCCACCCAGAACACACTGATACATGGTTGTTAGAGAAAAACATCTCATGCCAAACCCAGTAACCTCAGAGAGGTGAGTCTGCTGCCATTCCACATCCCCAACCTGAACCAGTAGAAAGGCTGAACATGTCTTTCCAACAGGTACATGCACAGCACACACATAAACATCACAGGCATACATATATATATACACATATATATAGCTAGACATACTGATCCTAGTCAGACACTCTGAGCATTCACAACAACACTGAAAGCCTAATCCTGCACCCTGCATGGGATTGAGATCCATTAGCGGGAATATATCTGCAAGTCCAAGGTGGATCCCCACCAGTACCTGGGTTCACTCATCTGCTTAGTAGCTGCACCTGGACCCCAACTACTGCTACCTGGAAACATGGACTCCCCTGTTCCAGATGCTGGTACAGACTGTCGTGCAAACACACAGAGCTGTCCAGGACTCCCCTTGTCCCTGTAGCTGTCTACCTGTGCTCTTGCCCCTTAACACCAGCAGCCGCTTTCACACCCAGCGCTGACCCTCTATAGGCCTCCAAATCCATCCTGTCCCCAGCCCACTTCACTGACTCATCTTCTTGTTCAGCTTGTTCCTCACTAATGATCACATACTCATCCACACAATTGCACTCGCTCCAGTTACTGCACCATAGACCCCTCCATACACATTGAGAGTGAAGATCCCTTCACTGGAAAACAATTGAAAGTGTAGCTTAATGAGCAAACAGGACAGACCATGGTGGTCGGGAGCAGGTCAGACAACCAGCAGCCCCTGCTACTTTGCTAATAGACCTATTTACTGTGTTATTCCTCTGCTTTCTACATGTGCTTATCCTTAAATCACCTAAATAACTTCCTTTTTCCACTTTTAGTTCCTTCCCCAGGGATCCTATAATAAGTCCTGGGCAATCCCTAAAAGCTTTCCCCCCTGCATCCCCAGACACATCCCATATCCCCAACTAGAAATACTTTTATTCAAGAAAGTAATCTGGAGAGCTGTTGCCCATGGCTTATGGTGATGGGGTTTACACCTTGATGCTGTGGCTGAAGCGTTGGCTGTGGCAGCCCTTAGAAGGGATCTGAGAAGGTCTCCCTTATTCTGGGTTCTTAATTCGGGTTTCTGCCCACCCCTGTGCTCCGTGACTTGTGGAGATGGATGGTTTTCCCATGACGGGCCTGGGAATAGCCCAGCAAGGTCCTGTTTGGGCATCCCCCACTGATGTCTCTTCGGGTTCCTCTGTGTGTGTGCAGATGAGTGGTACCTAACAGGTACTGCTGCAGTCAGCCAGCCTTGAAATAGAATGGCTTTCCACCAGCTTTTTAAGCTCTAACACACAGACTTAATCTGTCACAGGTCATCTGTTTCTTAAACAACCTGTGATGATCAATCCCTCATCAACATCTGTTAAGAAATCACCACATATTGCTTGTCAGAACCAAATATGGTTATTAATCATTAGGTAAAACATGTAATGAACCAAACGGTTGGTACAGGCTGTAGTTAGTAACTTGTGCTAATGTTACAGCTTCAGCAGTCCCATCAAGGTCAACACAGCTACCCAAGTGGTTAAAACAAAGCATTTGTCTCAGCAAAATTGAAGTGTTACAGATGACAGCATCTGATCTGCAGATGCCCAGACCCTCATCCAGCACCCAGCTCAGTGGAGTCTTTCCATTCATGCAAGAAGGCTGTGGATCAGTCTCTAGAATCACAATGATCTTTTTTCTTATTTCATTTTGGGGTTTGTTTATTACCTCTCTGTTGGTCTTCTGTTCCATTAAGTTGTTTTTGTGCTTCTTCAATTTTGTCTGCAAGAAAGAGAAGTCATTATTAATATACATATATAAAAAAAGCAAAAAAACTCTAGAAAGTCATTTAGTGAAATCTGTCTTTAATTATCTGTTTAAATTTAGAAGCAATATTATTAATGTATTTATATGCAGTACTTTACAAGTAATATGGCCATGTAAAATTTTATCATTTTTTACCAGCAAGGCTATTGACACATTAAATTACATGGAACTGCAAAAAGAAAAGCATTGGCATTGTATCTGCAGTCAACAACTAATCCCACCATAGTTCTGTACCATCAATAACAATATATGCAGTCAGGGGACTCTCTGGAATAGGTATTATAGTGCATTACAGATTATTTGAATATGTGTTTGAAAAATGCTTTTAGAACAAGACAATGAGGTCTTAAACACGGTGATACAAACAGCAAACAGGATTTGCTATGCAAAGCAGAGCCAATACTGCCACATGGAAGCAGAAGAGGGTGAGCAGTAGCCCTGTGCTTATTCCTCTGTCAAACTACCCAGAATTCACGTACAGCAGGAACAAAGGGAGGCCTCGAGTCTCATTCTCACACTGTTTTTTTGCAGATCGACTGCTGCCACCCAAATACATCAGCATCAGGAAGGAAATTGTGTTTCTGCTGCTCCTGCACAGAAGAACCCATGGGAAAGAGGGACCACCTCCTGCAAATGTGTGTGTTTGCACGTGTAGAGCAAGAAGGAAGAAAAGGGGCAACTGGAATGAATAAAAACATATGATCAATTTCTTTTTGGTAGCAAACAGTGCTTTGAGTGTCGGGAAAAGACATTGTTTTGGTAAAAAACAGCAGCACTGTGAGCTGAGCTCTGCATCACATTATGGTCTGACTCACCATGATCTGAGCTTGGAACATACCTTTCAGATATAACTGTTTTCCCCAATACCTGTGAAAGCATTCTTTTTGATCCCCTTCTTTTTTCTGAGGAGGGGAAAGAAGGAGGGAGTTTCAATTAAATTGAAAGAATAGAATATAACTGGATTCACCCTAAATCTCTCCAACTCTAGTAGGTACAACTCAAGAAATGCCAAACTTCTTGGCTGTGATATGTAGGAGGATGACAGCTCTGCAAAGTCCTCGTTGTCATAAGCATGGAGGTTGATACTCAATCTGACTTCTACTCATTGTTCCTACAAAACACAAGGTTCCCATAAAATGGTCCTTTCTTCAACAGACTTCTAAATTGGTGGGTTTAAATGACTTCTCTAATATTTATGAGCTGAACCACTCAACTACTTTGGAACCATTTGTTCACAATTGAAGTCTTAAGTTGTTTTCCAACTATCTTCTCAGTAGAATAAAAAAATTAGAACTGAAACAAACCTTCCTCATAGGATTTAAGACTCTGTTTTGTTCAGATACATCTCACCAGGATGCTAACCGCACGTACTCCCAGAGCCAGAGCTTATCCATAAGTACACAGAAAACTAAAGTTTCATTATTAAAAGGATTATCTGCATATTTCACACAACTGCTACAATAAATGTATACATTTAAATTCACAATCATCCTATATTATAAAGAAAAATTACTCAAGTATTTTGGAAGTGTGCTACATTAGACTGCCACAAAGATTAAATGAGTTATCTCCTTAGTCGAGTTCCCTCTCTTTTATTTAAAAAACAATAAAAATGAGTTCATCTTAGAAGTTCCTGACTACTTCTTTGTCAGACTGTAATCCCAAACAAAGAACTACAGATAACAGAAATAATAACTATATAAACATGTGCTTGGTGCATAGCCAGAAAGCTGCCTACTCCTTCCTGCATGCCCTGAAATGTTTCCTCAGTGAATCATATTTGTTGTACATATGTCTTCATACCTATGGAGGTAAAAAAAATACAACTGAATTTTGGTTCTGGTAACCAAAAACGACAGATTTTCACCGTATATGAGGCATGGCTATCAACATGGGTCTGGTTTTATTAAAGTCGATGTCTTCATAGGTAGCTGTGAGATACAGGTTGCTGATCTCGTTACTGCACCAAGGCACATTTAACATTGCTGTACAAAATTTCTGGCAGCCACTTCCCAGCCTGTTGCATTTTACAACTACAGATCCTGTACGGGAGACTACCTAACAAACCACGGCCTCTCAGGCTAGAAGGAAGAACTAGGTTATCCCAAACTGCCACAGGACAGACTGTGACACACTCACCCCAGTGACACCAAAACACAGCTCTTTGGTTGTTCTGACAACTCCCACATACACCACCAATAAATTGCTAAACAACATTGTATTTATATTGTCCAGTCATTCCCTTCTCCTTTGTCTCATTATATTAGCCATACCTGAAATATTTAAAGGCAAATTATTTCAGATGATGTACCATATTCTTTCACAATTATATTAAAAATTCTTCAATGATACACACCTTTGAAAACTCTTTTTAAACAAAAAAACATTGCACAGAAATAATCTGCAACACCCAGAAGGAACTGAAAACTACGAAGCCCACTATTAATTGCAAATAATATTACTTGATCCAAACCTCACTTTAATATTGTTTCAGATTTAAAATTTTGACATTGTAGATACTGTCTAGTTTGAAAATTTCACAAAGGAAACACTTCTTTATCACTGGAACACTACTTACTTTTACTAAGAGATAAGAAAATAATTTAACTAATGGAAATTTCTAATACATGGTAGCCACAGCACACTATTTCCCATAAAATGACATATTATCGTCTGGATCATTTTAAGACCTATCCTCATGTCCCCAACTTTTGGCAGACAGCCTCCTGAAAGTAGTACACCTCTAGAAACAAATGATAACTGTGACAGACACATTCTCATTTAAGACGGGACACTTCTCACTAAGTGCTTACTTGAGGGGAAAAAACAGAGCAGCAATAAAAGAGGAAATAATCATATACAACACTGTATAGAGGAAACTCCATATGATAGCCACGTCACAAGCCACAGAGCCAGGTCATGGTTATCCCAAGCCAGGTCAATAGTACAAACAAGCAAATCGCAGGTAACATCATATCATATATTATATTATATTTTATACACACATATATATAGGGCCATGAAGATGATCAGAGGGCTGGAGCACCTCCCACATGAGGACAGGCTGAGAGAGCTGGGGTTGCTTAGCCTAGAGAAGAGAAAGCTTCACGGTGAGAGCTTGCAGCAGCCTTCCAGTACTCAAAGGGGGCTCGCAGGAAAGTTGTTATAGGGCTCTTTGTCAAGGAGTGCAGTGACAGGACAAGGGGTAATGGTTTTAAGCTGAAAGAGGAGAGATTTACATTACATATTAGGAAGAAATTGTTTCCTGTGAGAGTCATGAGGTGTTGGCACAGGTAGCCCAGAGAAGCTGTGGATGTGCATCCCTAGAGGTGTTCAGAGCGAGTAACATGGTCTATTTAAAGGTACTGTTGCCCATGGCAGGGGGCTTGGAACCAGACGATTTTTAAGGTCATTTCCCAACTAATCCATTCTACGATTCTACTTGTGTGCGTAAGTAAAAATACAATGAAACAACACAGATACAATGGCTTTTCTTTCTCTGGTATTAAACCTTCACACATTATTGTCCAATACAGTTCTCCCAGCAGGTTATCCACTGAGTGGAAATATCATCAAATTCCTTGGGGTTTTAAATATATAATGTAACTGTGCCTTTTAGGAATGCAAGGAAGAAGATTGGAATGCATTAAAATATGCTTCTTGTTTTACACACCTCCTGCTGTGACAGATCATTAAATGGATACCAACAGTCTGAGTTAGATGTGATGGTGCTGTAGTGGGTTTTTAAACAAAAAAATAAACCAGATTTTGACCAGATTTTACATTTACATTTTTGGTCTTCACTGAGAGATATAACCTCACAGATTTTAATTACACCACAAATAAGATACAGTTTATGAAAACCTTTAGACTTTCTTAAGACATCAGCATATCAACATATACAAACTTGAACATGTTTATGTGTATTAGAAATGCATTAAGAATTTTCAAGAAAAACTTTGAAGGCCTTACTTATATGGTCACTTAAGGAACAAAAATAAAGGTTTGGGAATTTCAGCAAGGAAAGCAAAAATATTGAGAAGTGTGGGGTTTGCAAAATATGAAACCAGTAAATTATGACAACAATTTAAGTTGTCCATTTCCATTTAAGCAAAAGAAATCTTCTATTTGTGGGTGTGTTTCTGGTTTGTTTGTTTGGGGGGGTTATTTATTTTTTTTTTAAAAAGCACATAAGAAAATACCTCGGTTTTGCTCACAGAAGATAGTCCTCATGCCAGTGTAATGACTTTGTCCTGCCAAACAAGCTGCTCCATACAGCGACAGCACACAGAAAAGCAGAAGCAGTCACTGAGGAGGCCTGCTAAGCCAAAAAGTTTACACAGGAGTGGTAGGTGGGATATGTTCATTAAACTTAAGCAAAATGCCCAAATGTGAATATTTTTCATTGCATGGATTTGCAGGTGTCTACAAAGAAAACTGGTGGGTTATTTGGGGTTTTTTTGCTTCTTGATGAAGACTCAAAACTTCTACTCTTATACAAGTAAAAAAAGGACTTGGTTTTTATGGTTTTTAATCTCAGAAGACCCTGTTTCTCTATGGAAAAATGGAAAATTAGTAGATTTATACCATACTAGACACTAAGAGAAGGCTATCTTATCAAAACTTTAAAAAATAAAAAATTGTATTCTTGCCTGAAAGGCTAGGTTTTTATATTCAAATATTTAACCAAAACAGCTGGAAGGAAAACGTCAGCACTTTTTTCCCCCTTCAGTTAAAGCAAGAACTTCCCTCAGGCCTCGTGCCTGAGTCATCCTAAAAATACCTTCAGCAAAACAGCTTCAGACGGCAACAGTTTTTCTTCTTGCTTTCTCAAAAAAATGCACTCTCTCTTACTGCATCAGAAGACATTTGAAAATTAACTTTAAAAAAATCACTTTGCATGTTTTTTCAGTGGAGACAAAGGCACTTCACATGTTTTTTTCAGTGGACACAAAGAAAGATTCCACTTCAAATATTTTTTCCTGCACTTGATCATCTAGATCAGCAGCAAAGAAATGCATGACAAAATATTCTTCAGCTAAAGTGCACTAACGTAATCAGTCTATACGCATTAGGTAATATTACTAAAAACAGCATCATAGGTGGTTTTAGTTTTTTGGGGGCTGGAGACACAACTCGAGAAAAACATTGATGAAAGTTCAAACCACTGCATTTTTCCATTGCTACTTAACCAACCTCAGAGAGCAAGTGAAACGAGGTTGAGATCCTGTGTGGAAATCTCCACATTCTGACTATCTAAACCCACCAGGCTAATGCAACAGAAACAAAGTGCTTTGAATGAGAAGTGTTTCTGAAAGCATCAGAAGACGATCCCATAGAAATTAATTAATTAATAAGGGAAAAATGTCCTCAGCACTAGACTGGTGATGCAGACCAGCACAGTGTATGACGAACAGCTCAGATTTGACATGGAGGGTCCCAAGTCCACCCCCACAGCCCACTGGTACCATTTCACAGCATCCTCAGAGGGAGGCCTGATGCTTCAAGCATCACAGGCAGTGACAGGGCAGGCAGGGCAGCTGTTGCACTGCATGAAGCTGATGCAAGTTTGGAGCTTTTCCCCTTGCAGCAGGTTTCCTCTGCACCATCGGCTGCATTTAATCCCAAGGCACCCTGCCTGCAGCAGAGGGTACCTACCTCAGGCCAGGGAGGATGCAGAAGCGTCCGTGTCCTGCTGCAAGGCAGCTGAGGTGCTTGGCTCTTACCTTTCACTAGAAGGAGGAAAGGCTCTTTACAACCTGCTAAAACAAGAATGATGTAGTCCTAACATGTTTCAGTCAACCAAGAGAAATCCCAAGACTTCCCTTAACTAGCTAAGTGAAAAAAAAAATGAAGGGGGGGTAATAAAATAGGCAAGAGTCTTGTGTCTGTACAAAGAGTCCATTAGGTTCACCATGACCGTGGGGCAGCCAGTGGGATGCCTCCTCCTGTCTGTCCTACTAATTTAAAGAAGAATGCTCAAGATGAAAAGGAAGAGATTAGATGAAGCAAAAGCAGTCCCTATGTCTTGCTTTTCAATTTTTCAGTGTGGGAACTTAACACCTTTTGGCATACCGTTTGTTTTGTGGTTTCTCCTTTCCAGTCTAGGGCTTAGAGAATCACAGCATCACAGCTTAGTGGGTTGTCAAACACTGAGCCTGACAGCTGACAGCATGGTTGTCCCCAGCTTATCATAAATGCAAGTTAAAACAAATTAAATCTCAGTTTGCTAGATGTTACGAGGTTCGAGGATTGCTTATATAGCTGTAAGAGAGTAGGGGAAGAAAATATACATGCAAAATAATGAAATGTTAATTCAGAATTCTTACCAACTAGTAGGATGATGGAGCAGTTGTCATTTTAAAAGCTATCAACTACTTTTATATTAAAACATCTTAAAATGTTGTAATAGTCATTATAACCCTGACTAATGACCTGTTCGATCAGTTTTTCAAGAACTTTATGCATTTTCAATTTAATGTCAACTTTAAATGCTCATCATACCCCTTGACATATACAATTATTTGCATTTAAAAATGAAAACCCCATGACAGATACTTTACATAATCTCATTGAAAACAAAAGACAAAATTCCTCCTCCTAGTCTTCATTTTAAGAAAAGAGGCTTGCATATTTGAAAATACAATCTGTAATCTGCAGATAGAATTAGTATTAGCATTGAACAATTATACCGTATATACAGCAAGACAGTCAATGGGGAGAGGCTGTGTATAAAAAAATATATATACAATAGCTTTATCCTTGCCATCACACGTTTACTGAAGCATGGTACGGGCTCCTGATGAGGCTGACAAGGTGTGTAAACTACATAAGCATTTTGCATATGAACCCAAACTCATCAATTTACGACTGTGGAATTTTCAACTTTTTTTCATTGACATGACTTGAATTTCATGATGAATCTTTTAAACTCATCAAAAGCTAAGCACAGGAGGAGGTTGGGGAGGAGTTTTAGATGCCTGTTGCCTTACAGCTTTAGATGCAGAAGGATATAGCCACAGAAAGGCACCTGGGGGGACAGGCACAGTAGATGTCAAGCAGAAAAAATCAGAAGTGCAGGTGAACTATCTTCAGACACATCTCCTGCTAAGCATCTTTTCACCCTGTCTAAGCAACAGTGCAAGGATGACACTTTCCACAGCTAGTGCCTTTTCCACATGCCCAACATAGCCAGGTGATCCTAGTTCCTGTGTGTAGTTCCAAGAGCTGTGCCACCAGAGAGAATTCATGTTCACCTTGTCTAACTCCTGTATCAAAGCACAAACAGAGGTACTGACTACAGTTCCATTTTTGTATTTACTAGTTCTTGATCAGCCATGTAACACAATAATTACACCATTGCTATGCTGATGGCTAGAGCATTGATCTGCCTGGCTGCCAAATTCCAGCCTGCCAAATGCTAGCCCTGTACCTAGGACAGGGTGATCACTAACACTAAAATTTGCCTAATAATTATTTAAGAGCCTTGAGGGTATTCACTGTTCCAGGTTTAATTTCAGCTTTCTGTTTGTTTTGTTGTGGTTTTTTTGTTTGGTTTTTTCCTCTATACCCAACCCAGTATCAGGGCTAAAAGTTAAAACAAAATTTTAAAGCTGACCACACTTTGCTCTAGCACACCACCTTCTCCAACTTGCTGCTATGAGCACCTTCATACTTTCTGTGCTAAGGCCGGTTCCCTCTCCCGGTAGGTTTACCAGCCTTTGACCTTATGACCCCAAATGATGTGGTTCTCATGTATTCTTTTTTTTTAATCCCCCCCAAAAAGTGTGGTTTTGACATATTCATTTTTTTCTAAGCCTGACACAAATTAAACAAACGCCAGTGAAACACCTGTAAGCATTTTATTTTACAAAAAAACACCTTTTCTCATCAGAAAAATACATAAAAATAGGAAAATGTGTGGCCCAAAAGAATTCTTCAATTTCTGTATTTCCTCCAATACAGATCCTATATAAAAGAAGCCAACAGTCAAGCCACAGCCAAATAAGAGAAAATATTTCCATCCATCTTTCTGGTACTCTTAAAAGCCCTCATCCTCAATTACAAGGCTGATGAGGGAGGGCTTGCCCAACACATAAAGAAGCATAACTGGTTCAACAAGTAGAACAAAGTCAAGAGCCGGTATTTCATCATCTGAGACAACAGCACGGAAGCTTTCAAGTTCTCGGAGGGGTCAAACTGCTCTCTAATTTCTATTTCAGGAGTTCCTCAAATGCTACCGAGTTTACAAGGCAGAAATCATTTAAGTATACACACTCAGCACTGAGGAACTTAGAATACCAACAGCCCTGTTTAAAAGCAAGTCAATTGTCCTAAGCTTAGCATACCTCAAAAAATACCTCTGCTGAGATCCTGAAATCTTAATAGAAATGGTTTAAGTGATTAGATATTTAGTAGGACTTCCAATACTGAAGTTGTTATAATCACCTGATATTAAGATGGACAATAAAGAGTATGGCTGGCTAAGAAAAAACACAGTTTTGATGATGCTAACAAAAAAAAGTAAGCAAAGCAAAAGCCTGTAAGTCAAGCTTACAAGTCAAGCCGAAAGTCCAGCCCAGTATCTTGCCTCCAGCAGCAGTCAAGAGCATAAGGCAACGGAAAAGCAAGAATGTGACATGTGACAAATCCCTGACTCTTAAAAACACACAGCTCTGAAGCAAGCCTGATAAACTGTATTAGAACACCGATTATTCCTACATTAGTTTTCTCCAAGTGTGCTTTGAATCCGTGAGCTTTACACATCACTTGTCCTCAAACTGCAGGGCCTCATCTAGGTACTCCTCATACAAAAGCTGTTCAACAGACTTATGACCTCTGCAACTTTTGCAGTACTATTTTATCCCCTTTGGATGTGAAAGTAAAGAAGGGAAAGAGAATTAGGAGGAACACATCAGAATCAATTGCACCATTCAAGATGAGGCACACCACAGACAGGTATTGTGACAGATAATGCTTTTCTTTGTTGCTGTCATAAACATTCCTAATGCTTTATTTGCTTTTTGACAGCTAGTGAGTATACAGTTGACTTCTCCACACAAATATACAACCCTCAGATCTCATGACTGAGCGTTAACAAGCAACTCAATTTAAATGAAAAATTAGAGTAATTTTCCCGTGGACATCACTTTGCATTTATCCACACTGAGTTTCATTTGTCATTTTGTAATATGGTTGCACAGCAACCTAATGTCATTTTGAAATTCTTTGCGTTTTCATTTGCATCTTCATTTTTACCTCAGTGGATAACTCCATCAAATCAGCAATGCTGCTACTTCACTATGCATGCTCCCTGCTGAATCACTCAAAAGAATGGGGATAGACAGAGGCACATTTTTATTAACTGTAAAATGGCAAGCAGTGTTTGTCTGCTAAGGAATGGGTACTGACTGCAAAATGTGTAAATATCAGCCTCTCAATAAATTTACACATACAAGAGTTTTCTTCTTCTGGTGTGCATCAGGGGAGTTAACTCAATACTCTTCTTTAAAACTGTGTCCTTATTTCCAAACTATCCTTAAAACCCAGCCTCTCCAAACATCATAGTTCCCTTACCATGTAGGTCAAAGAATGGGTGTCTGGGCCATCATCTCCAGTCATCTTACCCAATCCTTCCTCTTCAGCTCCTGCCAGTGCTGGAGCATCTTCAGGTATTGTCCTTATAATGACACTCACTTAACTCAGACTAGGACTTCTTCCAGAACAATAGTCAGCTGCATCTGCTCCATCCTCTTCCTCCCCGTAGGCCAGTATCTCTACTTAAATTTTTTATGCTTTTTGGTAAATCCACTGTGAACAAGGCTGCAAAATCAACTTCAAATTTGAAGTCCCTCTTCAGGCAAAAAACACATTAAATGCCAACTTAAGGCTTTTCATTAATTTCACTTATGTATCTCATTTTTGATTGCCTGTTTTTCCAGGAACTCAACAGGTCTTAAAGTTACAAGCCAAAGCATGTGAATACAACCCAACATATGAACAGCCACAACGGCATCGGTCTTAGTGCTAAAAAACCAAAATCCTGAAAATTCACAACCAACCTGTTATGCTGAATGTTGCTCTGTGGACTTTGCAAGTTTATTTTTCCATATTAATCTTTTATTTTTGCCCCCATTTTTTATATGCCAAATGAAATATTACCAGCAGCTGCTTTAATGTGAAAAACAACAACAGAAGTTGGATTGATGAAAATAAAAACACCTTTTAAAAATTAGTTAATACAAGCTGATGCAGGACTAGGCATACCTGAGACAAAACTTAAGCAAAGGCACAAGGATATGACAGCCATGCTCCAGCCATGAACAGGGACTTGGCCACTCTAAGAAGCTTACAAGCAAAAAAAGCCCTAGGCAGCTCATGTTCTCTTCTCAGGGCAAACACAAACTGGGGGTGGAAAACGTAAACATTAAGCCAATACTTCATTTCAGTGATTTACTCTACTGTTCTCCTCTACTGGCTCCCATTCTCCCCCAAGACCTGAGACAAAACCTAGGTATCAAGTATTCCACACTTGGTGTTCTTCATGAACCATTCCCATTAAAGACAGTGGAAGCAAGTACAAACTATGTCTCCAGAAACCATGCAGAGACTTATGTGAATTCTAAACAAAACAGAGCAGTTTGGGGATGATTACTTGAAATAATCCATCTAGTTCCAAACCCCTTTCCAGGGGCAGGGGCACCTTCCACTTAACCAGGTTGCTCAGAGCCTCATTCAAGCTGGCCTTGAACACCTCCAGGGATGGGGCATCCAGGACTTCTCTGGGCAACCTCTGCCAGTGCCTCACTACCATCACAGTAAAAAATTTCTTCCCAATATCTCCACTCTTTAAGCTTAAAATCATTATCCCTTGTCCTGTCACTGCACTCCCTGATAAAAACCCCTCCCCAGCTTTCCCTGTAGTCCCTCTTCAGTACTATAAGGCTGCTATCAGGTCTCTCTGAGCTTTCTCTTCTCTCTGCTAACAAGTTCAACTCTGGTTTAGAGGTTGAATGGTAGGTAAGCCTTACAAGACAATGCTGTACAAAACAACTGTTTGGAGTTTTGGGGTTTTTTTTTTTGCAAGAAGAAAGGACGGAGCATTGGAGAACAACCTGGTGCCTAGATTCAGACTGTGCCCTGCCAGCTAGTAACCTCCCATTTAAGCAGGAAAAATGAAAGACTTGAAGTCTTCCATTGCAGGGTGCCTAGTGACAAACATCCACATTATTATAACATGATTACTTTATGATCAGAACCACACACCAGCCTGCTAAGGTTATGTTCAGCTTTTATCACTTACCTGGTTACCTGCAAACTGCACAAGCCATTTTCAAGCTTTACAGCTCCTCTTCCCCTAGTTCTTTAAAACAAAAGATTTCCACTCGAAGCAGGGCTCTGCTGGTCCCAAGACACTTGTTAAAACCTGCCTGCTGTGCAGCCAGCTTGCATCTTGTTTCTGTCTTCCTCTCCTTCTGTTCAGCTCTGCCTCCCCCAGGAGCTGAGGCCAGCCCTGGGGACACCACTGCTGCTGGCTCACTGTTCCCTGTCCCAGTTGCAGGTATCCTGACCCACCCCAGCCCACCTGTAAAAGGTCAGCACTGCCCTGTTCCTGACCACTGCAAAAAGGCAAAATTTCTCGGATCCAATAGGGAGCAGAGACAACGAACACAGCATGATTTATAAGCACTGTTCACAAACAAAAATGTGTTGCAATAGAGCCCCAGAAGGTCTTTTGTGGGGCTGAATTTATAGAGAGAGGGAATAAAGCACTGCAATTTTCATCAACTCCTACAAAGTAGAGTCCTGATCAAAATTCATTTCTTCTTTCTTTGTGTGGACAGAGGTGGTTGTTAAATTACTCGCTGTGTGCCTTGGATGGTAATCAGTATCAAATCTGAAGAAAAAAATTAAATGCTTGCTCTCTCTCTCTACTTCTCCAAGATATCTAATAAGTTTCTCCCTATGAAATAAAAGAAAGTAGGCTGAAGTATCTTACTGGCACTTTGGTTTTGATTATCTCTAAGAGCCCCTTAGACAACTAATAAGCTCTTGAAAAAAAATCCTGGAATGCTGACACTGCAAATCATTAATTTTTACACAAACCCCTCTAGTTACTACAAGAAGCTGAGAAGGTTTTGTTTAGTAAATAAAGAATAGGAAACAAATATGGTGGCAAAGAGAGTTAAATGTATTATTTATGTTTTAAAAGATTTTGGAAAAAAAAAGCAAGAATTTTAAAGATCCACTCACATTCACTTCGTCCCACAAGAAGTACAGTACCTATTGCTGTGGAACAGAAAACCATTATCATTTCTTTAAAAACAAGTAAAAACTACATCCAAACAAAAACCTAGCCCTCTTCCCCCTCTTTTTTTCTGGGTTTACTAGTGCAGTTTTCTTTATCTACTTACAAGCTTAGGAGCATCATCAACTAGCTGTTTCTTCTACACCTACAAAATAATGGCACTCTGCAATCTGAATATCAACCTGAGCGGTTTTTATTCTTTTATTTAGAATTCACACGGAATTCTGCATCGTCTGATTGAGGATGAGGGGGTGGTGAAGAACGTGTGGGAGAAAGCCACAGCAAGCTGACGCACCATCTCATCCTGCATTTGGAAGGGAACAATTATGCCTGGGGGGAGCTTGCTTCAATAGCAATGTGCCAAAGTGAGCATCCAGGGACTTCAAACTCCTCAAATAGATCTGTTTTGGCCTTAAACAAAAAGATTTTACACAACCACACCAGAAAGACTTGCATCCAACTTTATAAATTCATTTACAGTAAATTTTTTGGGGGGTTTTTTGAACAATGACTTCTTGGTGAGTGGGAGAAGAAATTATTAAAATCTGCTTCTTAACTAAAAGAATGAAAATGCGAACCTAGTATAATATCCCGGAACTGCTTTTTGGTTTTGTTTTTAACATGCCTGTTTGGACATTTTCTTGGTAGCATTAAAATGAATGACTTAAGAATCAGCCTCAAATTTTTCAAACTATTTTTCAAACTAGATTTTCAATGCCGTTTTCCCTATATATTCCCAAATCTGTTTGTTTCATTTTAAAATATCTTACCTATTTACAGAAGTATCTTTCTTGGGTTTTTTAACAGCTCAACTAAAATGAATTTCAAAGTTCCACATTTCCAGCCAGACAAACGGTAACAGAGACAAAAATTGTGCATGGCTCATAGAAAGGAAAGTAACATTGGAAACTTTGCAGGCACAAAGGAGGGAAGGAGTAGAGAATCAGGCCAACTGGATAACCTCTCCTGCCCTTTAGCTTGTCTTCTCTGAGGAGTTTCACACCAGAGAGTAAAACCACCGAGTCTCCCTGACCTGCACCTGGAGTTGTTTTGAAAGGAAGGCCTCAAGCCAGCTTCTTACTGAGAATCCTACTAAATACAAGGAAAGTTTCAAGCAACCCTAATATATACTGAAAGGGGCATTACATAAGGAAAGTGAAAAGGTGCTGGGGAGGAAGTCCATGGCTGTTAGTCCTATACTTTCTCCTGACGATAACCTGTGATGGGAGACAGAGATGCATCGCTTTTCATTGATGCGCAACAGCTGAGCCAGACCTGCAGCCATATACCAGAGTACACACTTGGGGAGCAGGAAGCAGCCAGTGGCAGGTCTCGTGATGGGCACTTCTGCCCCTGCAGTTTGGGTGCTCTTTCCTTGTACTTTCTTGACAAATCATTAGTGATGACCTTTCAAGGAAGGACTGCTGCCTTCCCTAATGCTTTATTTTTCCCCAAGTACTTATTATTCTCTCTCATGCTTCTATCTCCTCCAAACTTACCTCGTTCATTGTTAAAATTCATCATGCAAAACAGCTGGAATTACAAGATATTCTAGCACAGAAAAAAAAAGAGCAAGGCTGGGCTCAAGTGTTCCTTAAACTCCCTGAGTTTTACTCTCTTCCCAAATCCTCCTATGCCAAGAATCACGTCAGCAGGACCTTCCTGCTCTCCTCTGCTGCCACCAGATTCACTCGGTGCTGTTATTTAAGGCTGTGAATAGTAGGACAAGGTGGGCACCCATCAAATCCAAGTCTGGTGTTCCCTGTGTGAACTGCAGTAGGTCAAAGGCTTTCGATGCCTCCAGCCTGAAAGAGATCTTGGGTTGTGCAGAGAGTTTGGACAGCACTTCTCTTTCTTTGTCATCCTCAAAAATAGAGGCAAACACTGCTTCACATTGAAGTGGGTGAGGGAGAAGGAGAATAAAAGCAGGAAAAAAGATATTCCAGGGGAAAAAAAAAACAAAATTAACTACAACACAAAGCAAATAAACAGTGTCTACACTGCAGAAATGATGCACTGAAACCACTTTCTTTCTCCTCCCTGAGAATATAGATCAGTTCATACTCTGAGGACTCTACTTAGGAGAAATCACAGCAACTAGGAAAATGATTTCCCATTTATTTTCCCTTGTAAATAAACCTTGGACAATACTTCATTGGTGACTAAATTAAATTAAAATATATACTCATACAGCAGATGACCTGATACTTTCATGTCTTTGGCAGTTTTTCTGTCCACCTCCTCATTTTCTGCACTTACAATTCCTAATTATAATTCAAATAACCTCAGGTTAATCCTGACACAGAATTAACCAGTTACTTACAGGTATTCAGGTATTTGTCTTTTGGTTTCATACTTCAGGATAAATCTTAAGCATAGAATACTTTGGAAAAAACACACCAAAACCCTAAAGCCAACCCTACTCCAAAAGCCAACATCATCCCCTCTCTCATGTGAAACTTAGGGTTTGAGTCTTTAAATACCTTGGCTCTCATTTGGTTTATACCATTTAATCACTACTTTTAACAGTGACGGTTTTATTTTTACAAACTTTCAGAAACTGAGTTTTATTCAAATTGGATACTCAACGAGTATTCATCAATAACTCAAGGAAGGATTTAGTAACGGTATCTGATCTTAATTACCAATTATCAACTGGATTAAATTTACACTTTCACACTCCTATAGTAGATAATTTTAAAGATTTTGCTGGCTGCAATTTCATTACCTCTCATGTTACAGCAAACAAAAGATTGTGAAATCATGACTCTAAATTCAGAACAAAAGCAGGAAAAACACAATGGCGTTCATTAGAAAATCCTTGTATAACAAGGATTGAAATATGGAAAACCGGATACCATTTTCAAATTATAATCATGACATAGCATGCATGTCACTTAAGCTCCTGGCATGATCCATGATTTAAATAGTGTCTATTATATGACACCCTAGGAGTCACTTCCCCATCTGACAGCAAGAGCAATGCAACCCAACCGGTACATTAGCAGCCTAAACTGCAGACTATAAGCAGTGATTTTACCTGGGAGGCAGTGTTACAGGATGTATTCTAAGGGAAAAAAGTCATGATCAAAAAGCACTGACATTCAGAATGAAATAAGCAGGTCCAATCCCTGTATCTTTTTAAATTACTTATACATTCAATTTATGATCTGTTGGTATGCAGCACTGAGGAACTGACCTACAGGTCTCAATGACTCTCTGAAAATAACCACATAATTTATCTTTCTAATTTTTTGAGGGAGGAGTAAGTATTTTCAGATAAAATATTGGGTTGCTTTAGGAAAACATATAGGCAATAATAACTATTTAAAAAATAGAAGACATTCAAAGGGCAATAAAAATAAAATACTTAGGAGCCTGCAGAAGATTCCATATGAGAAGTGTCTATAAGTTTCAAGTGGTTTAATTTCCAGAGAGGTGGAAACCATTTGACATAAGGCAGGTATATAAAATAACAGATGTCAAAGAGGAGGTCAAAATGAGCAATACTGGAGAAAAAAGACCGAAGAGAAACCTCATAAATTTTATTTCTTATATCAAGATGTAGGTCTTGGGACCAGCAGTTGTTTTACCAATTTACCTCTGCTCAAATTTCCTCCCTGCTTTCAGGCAGATATTTCAAATATATGTGCTTGAGATTTAGCTTTTCCACTGCAAATGAATTCATCAGTCAATTCTATTTGAAAATATTAAGAGAAATCCTTTTAAGCATAATTAGGCATGAGCTCTTGGGTTTTTGTCATGAAATACTGAAGCTGTGCACTGAGGAACCTCAACGCTCAACATTATTAAGAACAACACACCCTGGTACTGGCAAACAGATAACGTCTGTGATGGAGATCAAATATGATTTTCCACACCACCACCCAGCTACTAATTACACTGCATGAAAGGTTAAAAAAACCCACAAAACAAAACACCATAGTCGACAGCCAGTTCTTGCAAAACTGCAAACTGAACCACTTGTTATTCTCCCTCTGAAATGCTTTGCAGGGGCCACTTCTAGGCAGGATACTGATGAATCACTCTGAGTTTGTTTTAAAGAAATGAGGAAAGAGTTAAAAATAATTCTGGTTGCTTTAGAAACTGACATCCTTTGTTTTGATTGAGATGAAATACCATTACATGCATGCAATACTCTTTAAAATTGCCACTATTCCAACAATAACTAAAGCTATTCTAAGAAACTACCACCCAAAAAGAGATCACCAAAGATTTACAGTAAGTTTGCCGGTGCAAAGCTGGAGTTTATTTGCAACATCACCAAAAATGCTCAGCTGAGTCTAGTTCAGAGTGACCTGACTGTAAATATCAAAATATGACAGTAACTTGCTGCCCACCAACTCCAGGAAAATAGCAATCAAGATAACAATACACGCTTTTCTGCTTTCAACAGCGACCTGAAGATAACATTTTCTGCAAATGCAATAGTCAACCCAAATCATTAAGATAACATTTCTAACACAAGAACATTAAAATACTGCTAAAATTTAATGATAAAGCTAAACTCATGTGGTTTTATCATGCATTTAGGCTTTATTATTGCATTTCACTCAAACTGCAATCTCGTAGACTGTTGAACTCAGACTCCCCTGTTCCCCGATACAGACACTTCTGCCCTACACAAGCATACCTGACCACTGACACTTCAGTATTTCTTCTAAACAATGTAGACTTTTAAACTCCTAAGCTGTTTCCTTTTAAGTTGGCACCACTCCCATTTAAAACCAACTCAATTAGTATAACTGAAGTATGGAAAGGGATTTTTGTTTCTCAATATTTTAGCTTCCACACTCCAGTTCCCAAGTCCATCCAGGCTGAGCCGTCTCCTGATTCAGACAGCAGCGAATGGCTTGCAAGAACACAAACCTCCTGTTTTTCTCATCTTGTCCCTTCTCAAGCGAACAACATTCAAAAGACTGCTTTGAATGAACCCAGTAAAAATTTTTAAAGTAATATATTGGAATATACTGACGTTCCAGTCACAGCCACCAATATACAGTATCTGATGCTACATGTGACAAAATCTGTGACCTGACTTGTAGCAGTCTTGATCTGAGTCTATCTTAACAATTCGGAGAGTGTTCTGACTCAGACAAAAATGAAAAACATTGACAGGCAAAATAAAGCTCAAGAGTTTGCAAACTAAACTGCCATCTTTCCCTCTACATATGCGTATGAATGTACACATTTTTAAGGATGCATAATTAACTGTAAGAAAATAGTTCTCAGAAACCAGAAAGCTAAAGTATGTATATAAAAAGCTAAATATTTCTCACTATATCTGCACAAATAAACCCACTGAAGTTGCCAGCTTTGTCAAAGTGAGCAAGATTAGCTTCTAAACATAAATCAATTTAAGCAGTCAGAAACCTACAGGAAGTAATAAAGTTGCTTTCAAATTCCTTGCAGATTTTTACAAATTCAAAGTCACTGTCTTAGTCTGTGGAAACAAAGTTAGCATTTTCTAATGCAAGACAACATTACTATCACATGGAAACATGGTTTCTACTAGGGCCATTTTAAATCAGAATAAAAGTGCGGTATTTTCAGGTAGTATTGCAAAGGTGGTGGGGAGAGGGGGTGCTAGAGAAGGAGGAGAGTGGAAGGTGGTGCTAATCTTACAACTTCAATATTGTTTAAAATTCTAAGTATCCACACTGGTCAGACAGACCCTTATTTCTGATTTGTGGGTTTTCTTTTTCTGCTTATAAATTTTGCCATCTAATTATAACCATAAAAGCCAGTAGTGACTTGATTTGTGAGAGGCACTACAATCAGACAGAACCAGGATAAAAATAAACCTAATTATCTATAAGGTTGCTCTCAAAAGTCAACTAACACATTGGCATCATAATAAATTAATCCATCAGTATATTTCTGACAAGTGCAATGTTTCTTCCTGAAAGGGCATTTTTCTAAATTAAGCAAAGCATTAAATATCTTTCCTGTTCTCCTGCACATCCCAAACTTAACTCAGGAAATGTTTTCACAGTAAAAATCAAATTACATTTGAAATATTTACATGAAATAAAGTTCCACTTTCATTTAAAATTGGCATATGCACCCCGAGTCAATAGTAAGGCCTGTTGATACGCTGCATAAACTACACAGACTGGAAAGGTGCATACTTAGTAAATGCAGTATGGCCCAGTTTAGCCCAGAAAGTTTCCTTCTTTTAAAACTTCTGTACACACCCACTAGTAAGCATGAAAAGTAGGTCTGGACATCATTGCCCACTGTTTAGGGTTTGTGTGGGATTACTGAACTGGGAAACCCAGACTGCTGTCCTACACATTGTGCTTTGCTGTGTACTGCCTGCCCTCCATGTCTTTCCTCTCTTCTCAGCACACAGTGCTGGGATGGAAGCCACCAGAGCTGTTGCTCAGGATTTAGCTTCATGTTTGCACCCTGTCTCCAGAAGGAGCTTACCTGGACTCGTTCAACCAGCAGTGGCAAAACCTTGTGATGAACTATGGAAAATACTCACCTCTTCTCTTCAACACTGAAAAAGGAAACTTCTACACACAACACTGACAAGAAACAGCTGCTCCACAGGATAAAACCTAGGACTCCTCTGCTGCCAAACAGACTAGGCAAAGACAACTTATCTTTGTGAATAAATAACAGCACAAAGGATAAAGCTTCTCTCCTTTTACACCTATTGGAGTTCTTCAGCGATGAGTGGATATTCTGCAGCGTCTGTCTTCTTGGCAGGCTAGGGTTACAGGAGTGTCTTCACTTATGTAATTTCATTTCTTGAGTACACAATTACCTAACACACCCAAGGCACTCCAAGCCTTTTTTTTTTTAATTAAAGAAAAATCAGTTTCTTTCCAGTTGGAACACTTTTTTGCCCAACTTCAGCCTATACGGGATGCCACATTAGCATTCTGAATGTGATGCACTGAGAGTATCCCTATAAAGTAGAAATTAATTTCCTGCACTCGCAAACAACTGTTTGGCTGTATGTACAGGAACACAGGCTCAGCTCCAGACGTGCAAGAGACCTTGACATTCACAAGAACCTCCTCCATTTTCACCTGTGCACCTTTTTTCCTCTGCCAGAAGGTCATCAGGTTTCTGCTGAGCATTCCTCTGAAAGCCATGTGAGATAGCTACCTGTACAAGCAAGCCCCACCAGCAGAAACAAACGCCCTTTCTGCCATTTCACAGCACCTAATTTTTGAGTGCCTTCTTCCCAAATCATAGAATCATAGAACAACCAGGTTGGAAGAGACTCACCGGATCATCGAGTTGTTTTACAAGAGAAAGACAGTGGCAAAGAGCAGGACACAATCAGTTAAGGGAGTACTTGCCCATGAAAGGGGATGTGACATTGTGTAGGGAGATACCTCCAATGGAGGCATATTCAAATGCAACTGAGAAAACTGAACCTGCATTTGAATGGACATTAGTGAAGCCAAATACAAATCTATCAGGCAGCACATACACAGACTGTAAGAAACTTATTACAAGGATTTATAGGTGCCACAATTTCCTTAAACTTCTCGCTTCTGAACAGGTCTTCAGATAAAGGTCATTTGAAAACCATGCAAACATTCCCCTTGGGCACAGATTCAGGAAAAGACACAGCAGGAACATGTTATGAAGGTACAAATCACATCCATCATCATGAGATCTGTGACAGGCAGAGAGTGGCAGACATCTTTAACCACGTGTAAGTAGAAATGGGTCATTTTAGCCAGTAACCTGAGTAGTTAAAAGCACAAAGGAATCCAAACCACCCCGACTAGACACAGGATCGTTATCAGACAAGTCTGAGGGTGACAGGGTGAAATCACTGGCGTTCTTATCACAGTCTGCTAGTGAAGGACCCTTTTTACTAAAGACTGGCTAGACACATATACAAGGCTTAAAAAAACGTTAGTCCCCTTCTCCCAAAAAGCCTAAATTAAATATGCTATTAAAAAATACTGTTTCTATTTCACAAGCATTACAGATTCCCAAAACCCATACCTCTGTTTGAAGTCCTAAACATCTGACAAAGTCACTGTGGCTGTTTAGGTATTGTTCATTCTTTCACCCAAAACATTATTTTTAACCATTTTATCCAAAAGCAAAGTGGTGGAACCTCACAATCATTCTGTGTTCAGAGGTACTGTAAAATTTCCTCACTCTATCATTACATTACACCTCATTATAGCTGACAGGTCTGGTATAGGGTCATGTTGGGAGAAAGGAAGATTCAATACGTAACTAACCTGCAGCCTGCTCTTCACCATGCTCCCTCAGCCTACCACAGTTTTGCAAGGGTGGGTAAGGCAAGCTCTTGGCATGGCCCTCCAAGCTCTCTGGTGGTGATAACCTGGCAGTTGCACATCATCACCAGGGCTGCTGCAGAGGGAAGTAGAAGTCAGAGGCAGACAGAAGCATTCCCACTTCTGGCCATCCCCTCCACTGCAGGAAGAGGCAAAAAATGCTTTACCAGAACTCCAAGATACTGAAGGAGCAGCAAAACCATCAGGTTGAGGAGATGCTGACAAATATTATTTGTCTTTGTCATTATTTCAAGTGGCGGAAAAAGGTTAAGTTGTCTGAGGGAAATCAAACATTTGCATAGGAACAAGAACAAATATGAAGTTGTCAGGATGTAAGAATGCAACCTCCATAGAACTATTTTTTATCTATGCCACCAAGAAAGATCCCTTAAAAGTAACCATGCTACACTCCTCCTGAACTTTATTAACATAAGATCTATAGAAGAGATTAAAAAATGTAAATAACTGATCTGACTGTTGATATATTGATGATTGCTGAAGATATGCAATGGGAAATGATACCTCCCTTCTCATACAATTCAACAGGACTTAAGGAAAGCAAACCAAAAATTTACTTGTAATATTTCATTTCTAGTTCAGGTTTGAGGTGGCTGGTCATATTAATTTTACAAAACTTTGCTTTATAAATATATCCTGTCTAACTTACATTTAAGAACTAAAACTTGAAACCAAAGAGCAACAGTAAACCTACCTTGAGGCTCAATGCCAACAAAAAGCAGAAGGCTGCAGTAAACTGCACCACTAAAAACATTTTGAGAATACCTTGTACAATCCAATAAGAATTTCTGTGCTGTATTATCAAAGGGACATTAAGCATTATATTGCAAATACCGTGTAACAAGAAGTGGATGAAGCATATCAAACCACATAGTGTCCCTTAAAATTCTCCTCATAAAAAACAGGTTTTTAAAAAATCAGGCTGACATTATATGTTAGTACTGGAGAGTAAAATGCAGTATATGGCATATTTATCCTCACAATCATCTCCAAAGCAAGTAACATATATCCATAAAATCAGAGCAAAATAAAATGAAACACATTACAGTGAGGAAATGCTTAAGGTACACAGAGCTTTTTTATCACTGGTGTCAATATGGGACTCTCATTAAGATGTTCTGGTGTTTTGAAAGCCTAAATTAAATTTTATTTAATGAGCTACTGGCCATTTCTCCCTCTCTAATGTCACCAAAGGGCATAGCTAGCACTGTTTGGCTGTCACAGTTGATTAATTTTCTATAGCTTACAATGGCCTACCTTCCCCAGGAAAACTGTAGGCTCCTGTGCCTAACAAGAGGATGCTGCTAGAGGGAATGAGCCAAAAAACTTTCCCAGTCAGAAAATTAGTTACCAAAATCTAAGACATAGTGGAAAGGATGAGTTTCAGCAAGTTTTTACTTTATTAGTTTGTAAAATGGTCAGTTTCACCTTTTCTTAAAACAGCCCCAAAAGATTTATTCAAAGCTTTTTTTTCCCCTCCAATTTATCGATTTACACTAAGGAAAGCCATTCAGACTTTGAAAAGTCAAATTCAAAACAAAGTATTTAAAATATAGAACAATGAAACTCTAATTTAATACACATTTTCATGTCAGAAAAAAATACAGAAATGTGACAAGTTCTGAGTTTTCTGACATTTTAGGCTTTCTTGCTTTTTCAGGTTAAATATAAGTTATATAGGAAAACAAAGGCACACTTCTAAAAATAATGTCAATAATGACCTAGAAATCTAATTTCAATGAACTTTAATTATGGATATTTGATATACAAGGAATGGGTCGGTACATGCTCATTAAGCATGGATTTAATAGCTATTGTTCACTGAAACCAATGAATGAATTTACTAATGTTCAAAGGTTTCATTCTGAAAATATTCTCATCTTAAGTCATTTCAATAGGGATACATTATGGTTTTTGCACAAACAACACTACATCATCTTAAAGCTACAAACTTGAGCAAGGATATTGAAATGTTGGTCTTTTATCTTTGTTATATCTATATCTGTCCCTTAACAACGGTAGGCAGGCACAAACAGATTAATCATAGAATCATAGAATAACCAGGTTGGAAGAGACCCACCAGATCAGTGAGTCCAACCATTCCTACCAAACACTAAACCATGCCCCTTAACACCTCATCCACCCGTGCCTTAAACACCTCCAGGGAAGGTGACTCAACCAGCTCCCTGGGTAGCCCATTCCAATGCCCAATGACCCTTTCTGTGAAAAATTTTAATATCTCTCTAAATAAATGAGATGAAGTTAAAATGCCTTCCCCAGCCCCACGTTCCAAACTCAGGTGAGCATTTGGCTTCCCCACCAATATGCTACAACAGATAAAGAACTCAACCTCTGAATTTAAACATCTCCAGAACAGTGGAAAGCCTAAATGTCAGAAAATGGTTAAGCCAGAAAAACTGCATACTTTTTCACAGCAATTCAGGCTGCACTTAGACTGACTATAAAGCTCCCAAGGATTTTAAGAGAACCAGAATTACATCTTACAGTTTTATTAGGAATCCAAAACTTCCTGGCACAACCCCACAACATCCACCTTGTGGGAACTCCCTTGTTATGACTTCGATTCCCCCATGGCAAGTGACTTTGTAAACCAGCCAGATCTCACACAAAGGTTTGCTTCTTCCTAGCTCCTCTGGAATCCCAGGGCGTAGATGAAAGTGAGGACTGGCTGCCTTGGAAAGCATCCAGGCACAGGGCAATGAAAAAAAACCAAACCAAAAAGCAGGTAGCAAGACGCTGACCAGCAGCACAAAATTCCCTCTTACATGACGAATGGGTAAACGGATGGAAATTATTGTTTTCAACCATATGGCTCAAAGATGGCAAGGTAGAAGACACTATGAGGGATAATCCTGGGAAGGTGGATGTAAAGTGCCACTATGGAGGCAGGGGGAAAGATTGGTTCTAGGGTTATGGAACTTGTCATAAAGTATGTGAGTTTGGTACTGGTGCCCACCATAACTTCCCTACATGTCTTAACTCCAGTCCACAAAACAACGTTTCCATCCTCCAAAGATTTATAGGAAAGATAATTTATGTTCCTAAGGAATATAGCTGCTGCACACATGAAGTATTACAGGGATATTTAGATAGCTTACTGCCAACTAACTTAAGACATACATTTGAATTAACCCCTTAGATGTCCTCCTGAGCCTATCTTATTTACTGGTGTCTTTTTGATTGGTGTACAAAATTTAAAGGCTGCTTGCTTTGTTGCTGTTTCATCACATATTACTACTGTATACAAGGTGGGGGCATGACCGCCTCCTGCCATTACACATTCTGACAGGTTATACACAATAGTTAGACTAATGACTTCAAAAGCAGTTCACAAGTTAAAGCCCCCAACCACAGTTCTTCTAAAACAGCCTAGTTTTCAGCAAGGAACTTTGTGAAAATCAGGCCCCATTAAATTGTCTCAATGTCTCACACAAAGCTGCCTAAAATCCTTTTGCAAAAACACTTGACTCTTGCATACATCTCCTAAATAACAGTGTAAAGTTGCTGTTGCAGGCACAACCCAAAATAAGGGTAGTTAGAAAGTAGTCTCTTCATCCAACTTGCAGCAATTAATTCCAAAGTAAAAAATCTTCACAATGTCGCTGAGGATTTTCAAAGGGACTGTGATGTTGGTGACGGGTTTTAATTAATTTTCCCAGAGAAGCTGATGGTAAAACTCTTGTCAATTGAAACAGCATTCGTCTAATGCAACTTCCAAGTGCTCCTGACAATCACACTCATAATTCCTAGGTGAGGTAACAATGCATTTCAATCTTTTGCAAAAATGATCTTTAAAGATAAAACTTATTATTAAGTAATAAAACCCTGATATTTATCCTGCAATGGCAAAAAAGACTTATAATAAAGCATGTATGTTTAACCAGAGCAAAATATTGCTATGCTCAAAATGAACTGGTTTCTGATCATTCACTTTATAACATACAAAAGCCAAACAGTAAAGACTGAAATGGCATACTACACTCCTACAGTGTCTCAAATGGCCACTTTGACCATACCAAAAGAAACCCATGTGTTACTTTAACACCAGCTCAGCCTCTCCCTTGACATTTCGCCTTGGACTGGGTTAGCAGAATTATCTTCTTAAGATCCAAAAGCCTTATCCCTACTTCTCAACCCCCCTGTACTACCCACTGTCTGGGTGAAAAGACAACTGGCAAAGATTTAGGACAGTTCTTTTGTAAAATATGTTAAATGAACTTAAAGCATCAGATTTAATACTATGGAAAGGTTTACAAATATATTAAGAGAAAGATTTGTGCTTGGGTTTTCTTTAGTAGTCTCCTTCTAAATAAATTTCACAGTTGAGTTATAGGCACCTTCTCAGTGTCGTTTCCCAATACAAGCCAGGAATGGATGAATCCACATTAATAGCTGATCCTCCACTATGTACTGTCATCTATCATCTCCAGGGCCAAGGTTTATAACCAAATCACAGTACATAACAGACAAATGAGCAGGAATTCTTCTTAATTTAAAATGTCATTAATTCCTTTATAATTATATTGACTCTACTAAAAATCTGCCCATTTTAAACAGTGCACAAACACTTAATTCCCAATGACAAGCATGCATATACCCAAATAAAGATACAGAGATAAGTTGACACTAGTTCCATGTTAGGGAAGCTAACCTATCTGAACAGCATAGCTACACAACATTGATTAAGACTACTCGAGTAATAAATCCAGCAAGCTTCGAAAAGGCTCCAGAAGCAAAGTGGACAATGGGCCACATCTCACATCCTTCAAAGAGGAAGCATTTACTGAAACCCTATACTGTCAAGGGTAGCTGCCAAAACAGCAGCAATTAATGCATATGGCCAGCCTATCCAAAACAATTTTAAAGTCAAGTTTCATCCATCTTCATTTGTTTTTAATTTTGTGAAGGTAACTGCAATTAACTTACCAAGTTTCAGCCTGAACTACTTAGGAGTCGGGGGAGATGGGAGGGAAAGAGAGGTTAATGCAAAGCCATGTGTTTGCCTTACAAGCCTAAATAAATAATTGGTGGTGATGCAGAACAATACTGCATTTTAAAATAAACAAAGAGTCAAATCCCTGTAGATGAAAAAAAAATCACATAAGTCACTTTATCTCTGGGAAAGTAGTTGTTGATATTAATGAACATCAGACATATGCAAAAGACAGCTGAACTACACACACAAAAAAAAACCAAACCCAAAACCAAATCCCTTGCTGTACTCTTTACTTACAGAAATACAGCAGAAGCAAAATTTCCAGTTCCTGAAAACAACTGTGAACTAGTCTGTGGGCAACCCAGGATGTCTAAGTGCAAGCAAAGTTCTCCTATCTAAACACTTCCAAGTTCTCCGAGCAAACAACAGTTGCTCATATCCAAAGAACACAGTGCAAATTTTGCAATCTCCTTCAACAGATACCAGGCCTGTTTTGCTAAATGGGCACTCCAACAACAAAAGCATCTCATGAATTCCCGATGAGAAGTTCCAAACCCAGAAGGCATGGCTGCAGGTGTACCTGCCACCCTGCACTGACAGGCAGGCATCCCTGCTTCCCAGCCCAGGCATTCAGTTGCTCAGAAACTCTTCCTCAGTGCCTTCCTGGACTGTCTGGAGTGAGCTAAACTACTGCATACTCCTGCTGCGATAAACCCCATCTTCCAGCTCCCTGTGCTGCCCCTGCGCTTGCACACACACTGTCACGGCCGTGTTAATCAGCTTTATGTGTTGTCAGCTCCGACTCTGGCATTTTTAGAATATTTGTGCCCGCACATACGGGTAACAGTTATGTTTCCTTAATTAAAGCAATGACACTTTTTTGAAATGTCTTCATACAATAAATACATGGCTTCCAGAAAATTGGTTTGGTTGTGATTTTGTCTGGTTCCCCTCTTCCTAGTGCAACTTGGAGCTAGGGATCTTTTCACAGCTGTAAAATCCAATGCTAAAGCTACACCACAGCTCACATTTAGGCTTCAATTATTTATGGAACAGTGTCCTTACTTGAAAAGTAAACTTGTAAAGTTGTTGCAGTCTGCTTCTGTCCTTTTCATACATATAAAATTTTCAAAAGTAAAATGCCTTTCTTCACGTATACCAAACAGCCTTTTTCCAGATAATAGCCTGGAAGCTAATAAGTATTTTAGAGCAATCCCAGTACAATGAAATGCTGTTATTGGCTGTTTATGTAACAGTGAATTAACCCCCACTGATACCTTTCAGGAATTCATAACCATAGTGCACAAAATATGCTTTGTGAGAGGCTTGTTAATATGGTAAGTGCAAAACCCGTCTCAATTCAGCAGACTGTCTTTCAAGGCAAACATGCTTAACCTGCAGTTTCAGTCATGGAAGAAATTACTCAATTAATTGCAGACAACAAAAACAACAGGGCTATAACTAATGTACAGTAAATGCTCTGTGGGTGTAATGCAAGCTCATTTCCCAGTAGTGTACTCTCTTACATCCTAACAAACTTCTCACCCCACTGCTGTAAAACAGTTCAAGAATGTTAAAATTTACTTCAATTTTTTTCCCCGCACAGTTGTTTTCTGGCAGTGAATATTACTATTAACCCTGATAGGGTTTATTCTCTTAAGAAACATGTTTACAATATCGTATTTTGCACCATGGTGTTTTTCATACTTTCTTCTAGACAACACATCACTTTTTCCAAAGTTAAAACCAAACATCAGAATTTATGAAGTTTTCACCCGCACATCCTTGCAGTGACAAGAGGTGAGACCATAGTGACAGGACTCAATAAATTATCACCTGCTTCTAGGGATTCAAAAAGGCAAAGGGTAGCAAAACGCCCAAAAGCACAGACCCATTTGTGGCAACTGCTACCGTTCTGACACTAAGCAAGAGATTGAGTAAAACACTAATGATTAAAGATAATGGAAAGAAAACTTACCAAAGCAGACACTGGCATCTTCTTCCATCATTCCTTCCATTCATGTTAAAGTACATCTGTCAATGACTTGACCTAGGCTAGATCACAGCGCAGGTCTAATATTTAGACTCACTGCTTGCTTACTGCTTCTAGATTTTCAGGATGTATGATCTTTAAGGTCCCTTCCAACCCAAACTAGTCTATGATTCTACAGATGTGTTTACGTGCACAGTTTGTGATTATAACGGTAACAACTAACTGCAATAACAGAATATGCAGGCGGAAATTAGAAAGGTCTCCTTCTAGCACATGACAGCCAGTTCCTGGCAGATGCCAGGAACATCCATAAAACTGCACCCCTCCCCTTCCCTCTGAAACCAGCCCGACAACTCAAACTGACCTCAAGCCTTGCCACATTTTCCTCAAGGCACCGTGCAAACGCATCTGATCCTCTTACCCTGAGGGCCACCCCTCCCCGCACAGTTTTATTTTATTTAAAACGATCCCTGCAACAGTTGGGATGCAGGGAGAAGGGATGGGGGATGCTGGCTGCCTCCTGCAACCCGCCGGGTCATCGCCTCCTCGGGGTATCCCGCCGCACCACGTTATGGGCGCAGCGGAGCGCCGGGTTTTAAAACGTAATCGTAATCTCTCTCTCCGATTTACGGATCCCAGGAATCCTCCCCCGCTATCTCGCCATGGCAACGGCAGCCACAGGGAAGAGGGCAGCCCGGCTCTTACGCAAGAGGAGCGCGACCGGCGATGCCAAAAGCATCCGCGTATCCCCGGAGCAGCGGCTGCGGCTTCTGGGTTGAGGTTGGCTTTTTATTACTTCACTGGGGTTTCTTTCTTTTTTATTTTCCTCCCTCCACTCCCACACCCCGCCCTTTTTATTTTTTTTCTTTCTTCTTTTTTTCTCTTTTTTTCTTCTTCCCCCATTGAATCATGGAATAGTTTGAGTTGGAAGGGACCTTAAAGAACATCCAGTTCCAACCCCTCTGCCATGGGCAGGGACACATTCCATTCGGTCAGGTTGCTCAAAGCCTCGCCCAGCCTGGCCTTGAACACTCCCAGGGATGGGGCATCTCAGACTTCTCCAGGCAACCTATGCCTCACCACCCTCAGAGTGAAAAAAAAAGTCTTCCTAATATCTAATACAAAATCTCCCATCTTTCAGCTTAAAACCATTACCCATCATCCTGTCACTGCACTCCCAAACAGAGTCCCTCCCCAGCTTTCCTGCAGCCCTCTTTCAGTACCTGAAGGTCACTAAGGTCTCCCTGGACTCTTCTCTTCTGAATCCAGGCTGAACAACCCCAACTCTCTCACCCTGTCCTTATAGCAGAGGTGCTCCAGTCCTCTGATCATCGTGACCTCACAGGTCTATTTTCTTTGTATTTCCCACAGCCGGCTGGTGCAGCTTTAACACACTCTAGCACCATCTTCCCATCATGGAAAAGCATTTCCAGAAAAGCCACGTAATTCCCATTCCTACTTCTCATTAAGGGGGTGCACCAGAAAAAAACACAACCTGTTGCACATGTGACTTCTTCACCCGCAGCAAAACTAGGGAGATGAAAGGGAAGGTGTGGACTTTGATCATGCAATCGGATCCATTCGGGCAGGGCCCCCCAGCCCCTTTGGAGCAGCTCTGAAGGTCATCCCCGGCTGCTCAGATTGCAGCAAGAGGCGTAGAACGCAAGCCAAATGGAGGTGGAAAAATCTATACAGCCAGATATCTGCCAAGAGATGAAAGGGAAGTTCGCCTCTGGTGCTGGGATTTATGGTAAAGGTAAATGAAGCCATAATATAACACTTGCCATGATACCTGGGTCTTCCTTCAGGAAAACACTGAAGCATGTGCTTAAACCCATTGCTATTCAGGGCAGCCCGTAAGCATTTGCTGAAAGTTAAGCACAACGTTCCTACATGGGAGCCCTTAAATACTATGCTGATTACAGAGGGGAGTTCCCTTCTAAATCTGAGCCCTGTGAACCAACAAAACGAACTGCCTTCATTATATTTTAATATCACCTCTCTCTTCTTTCAAATTAAACCAGAGAATGCAAATGGAAAATAAGCCTTATTTTACAGTAAGACGATAAAATCCAGCTGCTGTGGGTTTTGTCCTTTAAGATCAACAGGCTGCACGACATCATGCATACCTATGAATGAGTACCTTTCATGAGAAAGAAAGTGAGCACATGGAAAAATGATTGCTCCGCTACTCCTAAAACTCTGGAATTCCCTTGATGTGCTGTTACAAGCCAGAAAGGATCACACAGAGCACTGCATACATACATAAAATTTATCCACTCATCTCATTTGAAGCAAGCCTTAAAATGCTCGTAGACTGTGAACATATTTCAGCTGTTAAAGGTCGTGGATAAGACAGCTATTTATCAGTTCAAATAAGGTCACTCTTGTATCCATAGGCAGAGGGCTCTGCGTATTGCACAAATGACACTGCATGCCCTGCCCCGAGAAACTTATGACAAGCTAAGCATACATAACAAGCCACAAATCTTACATGTAAATGTTACAGTTCATTAATGTTCAACTGGGAGGTATCATGTCTGCAACTTCTTCAGTTTCTCTTTCACAGCACACCACTTCCCCTGGTACCTCCTACAAAGAATCTGTATCCCCTGATGGAGAAAGAAACCTCACCAACTAGTGAATCCAAAGTCCTTTCTCCTTACAGTCACTTAGGAATATATTCCCCCAAGTATCAAACTACTGGTTCATTTACTTACCTTATATAAACAGAAAAATAGACCTCAAAAAACTGTTTGTGCCAGTTTTAGGCTTCTACAGGGCTAAAATCAGGTTCTTGATTGAATTCTGTAACATCCAGTTTTGAAGAAAATCATTTTAATGTAACTGGCTTCCTTTTTTCGGAGACAACACTGGTAGGAGAGCTTATGAGAGACAGTCAAATCTCCTACTGCAGGTCTTGAGACAGATGGCAAAGCACCCTGGCAGAAGGTTATCTTAAGGTCAAGGTGTTTCCCATTCTTATTAGCCATATTCAAATCCTATGGGTAGACAGGAACACCTTTACTGTTTACTCCAATAAACTACCTCTTCTCCTCACCCTCAGTAATTTTCCCTGCTAAATCCTGAGGTAAAGGCACCATCACCTTTGTGGAAACCTTGTTATTATAAATGAGTAAGGACAAAGAAATAAGGAAGAATATCAGATCACAGAATCACAGAATCACCGGGTTGGAAGAGACCCACTGGATCATCGAGTCCAACCACTCCCACAAAACACTAAACCATGTCCCTCAGGACCTCGTCCACCCGTAACTTAAACACCTCCAGGGAAGGCGAATCAACCACCTCCCTGGGCAGCATATTCCAGTGCCTAATGACCCTTTCTGTAAAAAACTTCCTCCAAGTTGTCTGTCCCTACATGAACAGTTTACCTTCCTGGAAATAAAATGTCTCACCATGCTCCTATAGCTTGGCACAGGAACTGGACAAGAGAGACAAAGCTTGAAACCTCAGTGCCACAAGTATCCTGATGTGCTCTCTTCCAACAGGAAAGAAACCCCAAGAAATAAGCTAATTATCTTCTTGCATTAAAAAATATTTTTATTTCATAAAACCAATTGAGAGAAGGCTACAATCATGTTTAAAAAAAAATGCAAGTGCAGTCAGCTGTCCATGGACAGTAGAATTATCCATGAACTGCATAAAGCACCTCCCAGGGTGAATGCTACAAGACTTCAGTTTAATCACAAGAACCATGCTGCAAAAGGGGAGGAATTATATGTACAGTCTTTCCCACTGTTCTCACAGCTCAAATACCTATGGGCACTAAATCAACACAAGTAGCATCAAGAAAGGAATAAGTAAACAACTACAATCATCACTGCTGTTAAGTTTGAAAACAAAGAAAAAGACCAGTACAAATTAACTGAAAATTTGTAAAACAAACCTGGAAGACCAGTGATCTTTCCTTATGAGATCACAGCAAGGCCCAAATGGCTTCAAGACAAAGCATACATGAAACACTCTCTCCTGCGAAGGCTCAAAACTGGATGCTCAAGTCAACTACCAGGGAGTTTTACTGCAGAAGTGAGACCTTCAAGAGAGTGTTTCTACTGCCACTTGATTCACAGCAGGGACCTGGCAGCATACAATTACTTCGTTAATTTCTCTCTCCTCCCTCAAAAGGGGCACAAAATGAAAGATACTGTCTTCAGCCACTAGCAACTGGACATCACAGTACCTGTACTTGCCTACCTCCTTCTTGTGAGTATCTTAACAGATTATTAAAAAATTAACTAGTAATGAAATAGATTACAAAGTCATGATCTCCGTTTTCTGAAGTCAAAATCCCAATCTTTTCTATTTGAGTCGAAGTCCAAGTGATGAAATAAACCTTGAACTGTGTCCTAGCACTGATCTACTCATCAGTTTTGGAAACAAAGAGCACCTTGTCCCAGTCACTGCAATTTAGCAACTTCATCTGTATATGTGTCCTGTTGCCAGATGTCAAATGAGGGAGATGAAAGCCTTCAGCCAACCAGTATCCAAACAAGAGCACTCCCCTGATCAATGTCACTGTTCAGAATCACAGTTGTAATCATAAGGGGCACCAGTATGGTTACTGTCATACCACTGTGACCTGACTCCAGGCAGGCAGCTGCACTGACAACCCAGTGGTCTCAAAAAGTGGGCTTTATGAACAGCAGGAAGACATCTAGATATGAAGGGTGGGGAGGGATATAAAAAGGAGGAACAATTTACCATCAACAGGTTGAGCACAACTCAGCCTGCATCATCTTGTTAGCTCTCCCAATGGTCTCCAGGAGCAACTGAGCAGGGGAGAAATAACAGTGTAGGGCTCTGAATTGGAACTCGGTGGCTGAGGAAAGGGGTGTCATAAATGTTATAGTCTTCTCACCTCCAAATTCCTCAAAGGAAAAACAGGTACATTACACATGCATGTTATTTCTCAGTAATCTCAGCCAGTTCAGCTGTTGCTGAATGCTAAACTGTTTCAAATGAAAAAACAAGGAAAACAAAATCTGTGTATTCCTGATGTGTAATATACAGTGGTCATAAGAGACAACACAGCAGACACAAGAAAACAGAACTATTTGGTGAAGTATTTATTCTATTTTTATCTAAGGTAATTCCAAATAATGAATGGGGGGACAAGAATTCACTACGCTGTCTAGCGTTAATCCTAAGTCAGATTGCAATGTATTTGAGGAAGAGATAGCACTTATTTGGCACTGCTTTAAACATGATTGAATAAAAACTCCTATCTGGATTTGAAAAAATCCTAAATACTTTTTCCAATGGTTTTGGTTTACATCATGTATAATTAAATTTTGAATCATAGTCAAATAAGGTATCTCAACAAATTAAAACTATATTTAGACCCCAGTATTTTTACTAATAAAGAAACCTAACAGAGGAAGAACATGCTTGGAACATCTGTCGTAGTGACTGAAAGAAGTCTATGACAGGAATAGCAAACATTTATTTTCTTTTCTGAGATGCTGTCAATCTGTTGAAGCAAGGTATCAGTGGATTGTTTCTCAAAGGTACCTCACACTGGTCCATCTTCTCCAAAACAAAGATGATTACAGTATCCCCCTGTTGCATAACCTTGCCTGCTTGCTTATTATTCTCTGCTGTTGCTGTATTGACAGGAAGAACCGTCTTTGTCAAAGCTAGTAAACATGTTACAGTGTTGTATAAAAAATTTCCACTTGCCTAAGTCTAAAAACACTTCACCTAATGAAATTCAAATTCCAACGTGTGTCAATTATTATTTACATTTCAATAATCAACTGTATGACTCACCACAATCCCTCAGATACAGACCCCTGAGCAAAGCTGTCTGTCACACAGTGTATTCTGCAGAGATGATAAGAGCCACAAGTATTTCTGACACAACTTTTCAGTTACTTCATGGAAGATGACAGCAGAACGGTTGCTCACCCCACGCTAATGCTGGTTCTCCAGTATGGGTTTCTATGATGCCTGTTCCTTAGGTGGTCAAAATCAAGGTTCCTTCCTACAAGTATCCTATCTGCCCAGACCACACAGAGGTGTCTTCCATGTGCAGGTGAAGAAGAAAGAAGTCCCTATAGCTATATTTGGCCTCCCTCTGAGCACAAAGTTAAATGAAAGAGACATTAAAAAAAAGTAATGGCATGACTCATAGGATTCATTACAAGTTCTTGCTCTACCACTGCCATGGTTCCAGCTGTGGGCAACCAGCAAGCAGTACCTCTTCTCACTGTCACCAGGCTGAGGTTTCAAATGCATCATCCAGTGACAGCCATATACAATGCTCTCCTGAACTAGGATCTGATGGGGCTTGTAAGTCAGACACATAATACATGATCAGTAGTGGCCTGTTACATCAGCCCTATGTGACAGCATCAGCTCACAGCTAAGGCATGCATATCTCTCAAGCTCTGGTAGAATAAGCCTTGAGGCCTCAGCTGGAAGAAGACAGGTCAGTAGGCTGCCAACATGAAAATATGCCTTTTATAACCAACAGTATTGTATGACATGAGATAACATAGCCAGCAAAGGGCCGGAGGTGGCTGCAGTTGCATGGCTTGGGTGGATCACCTGTGCGTGGTACTAAACTAGGTTCAGAAGAGATGAATGTTGCCATTACTGATGTTCTGCACCAGCCCAGGGAAGGGCTTTTCACGAGGTCATACCACCATGGGGCTGCCAGCTACAATACCAGGGTTTTCAGCCACAGTTGAGGACACATCAGTTTTCTAGCTGAAAGCATAGGATGTGAAATAGCTTAGGAAATGTTGTGACAGAAATTGAGATGGGGACTTCAAAAAAGCAGTCAAGCAGTTTCTCACCAGTAGATATAGATATAATAGCTTTCTAAGAAACTTCAGTATCAAATAAGCTGAGGCATAATTAAGTATCAGCACTCAAGAAGGACTGAAATTACTGTGAGAAGGGAATGAAATGCCTCAGCCTTGAAGTTCTCTGTTGATTATTTGGAGGGGAAAAAATAAAAATCAAACATGGACAGGGATACTTATGTATTCAACTAAATAGTTTAAAATCCTATTTCCATTTCATGTGTAAATATCCATGTTAACATATATTTTTCTAGAAATACTTATAACACATTTATAAATAAAATATAATATTAAAAGCATAATTTATCCCTCTGCATAATGTTTCTTATAGATATAGGGGTCTTTACTTCAAAAGGGACTGCCATACAAAGAGATCACTGTTAACTTCCAACTTCTGCATAATAAGTATTCAGTGTATGAATCCAAAAACGTTCACAACAGGTACAACTGGGAATTTGCATCAGGTTCTTGTGCAAACAATTCAGGGAAAGATGGTGGCTGTGTAGCTCACTGAGGTGACCCAAACACCTGCCTTATCACACTCTGTTTCACCTACAACTCAAATCCTTTTGTACCTTCATTAAAATGGAATGATACAGCAAAGATTCGATTTCCCCTCATATCCACTAGTCCCTTTTGGAGTGGCCTCCTTTGAGCTTTCCAGAAACATGTCAACTCTTTGCTCCTGCTCTCTTCAGTCCTTTTTAAATTTCAACAGAGGGACTTGAGCAAAAGCTATCTATTTTAAACTGCTTGTGCAGAGACCTGGATCTACATCTCCAGAGTGATAAAAAGGTAGGACAGAATTTTCCCTGTTGGTAGGAGACAAGTAAAGCTCCTTTTTGACTAGTTACTTTATTGGTACTGTGGTTTTGTTGTACTACTAATTATGCAGTAGGGCACCCACATCTTTGTGGTGTAAATTTTGAATTATTTAAAACAAAATAAGAAACAGCAGTTACTGAGCATTTCTGCAAACTGTGCAACTCAAATTTTAGCACCAATCACAGAATACACTGAACAACAAATAACATAGTCACTCACATGCAGGCCTTGAGAAATGCAGCAGAGGTCAATTCTACAGCTGACTATCCTTTCATAGCTATACACTTGCTCAAAGGTAGGAGCATTGTAGGGTTACTAACCATACTATTTTGTGGATTCAAATGGTTAGTTTCTTAAAAACACTCAACCTAAACCACATAACCCAGAATATAGTATGAGTGGAAAAAATGTTAAATGAAATAAAATGTTTCTATTCATAGAATCATAATAGAATGGTTTGGGCTGGAAGGGGCATTAAAGATCATCCAGTTAGGGCAACCTAGATCAGGTTGCTCAAGGCCCCAGTGAATCTGGCCTTGAACATCTCCAGGGATGGGGCATCCATGACTCCTCTAGGCAACCTGTTCCAGTGCCTCACCATGCTCACAGTAGAATATTTCTTCCTACTATCTAATTTAAGTCTACCTTTCAAAAATCTACTCTTCAGCTTTTGGAGTTTTGGGTTGAAATACTCCAAACTGAAAGACCAAGGGAGAACTAAAGCTCACAGACTGCTGTGTGATTTCAACCCACTCCTCGGCCAATTCAGTAATAGTTGATTGAGAAATTATAAACTAATGCAGTTGATATTTGATAACAGGGCTTTCCAGCCAATGTGGAGCGCCCTTCCCTCTTGTTCCCAAATGCATTCCAGCCCCAGAGTCCTTGCACAGCACTGTGAAACTGTCCTCTTTCCTGTTGATGATGGAAGCACCGTAAAGTTTTGAGTTCCCTTAAGGCTAACAAGGAAACGCTGTAATTAACCAGGGTGCAGTCATAGCTGTGTGACTCTTGGAAAGCATTTAGGAACAGATCCATAAACAAGGGGATTGCGGCTGTCAGTAGGGGCTTAAGGTCCATAATCAGGATCAGACAGCACAACGCAAACCATGGCATTCACTGCGGTAGTTACTACACTTCTGTCCTTTCTCCAGCAACTTCTGCTGACTCAGCAGCACAAATTGCTGACATCCATCCCAGGACTGTTCACACATACAGCAAACTCCTTTACACGCACATAAAATCAACAATGTGAACACTAAAAGGAGTAAGAATCAAGAAGCGTATCCCAAGGAACTGAAAAAACCAAGAAGTTCCACGCTTCCATGCTTTAGTCACCTTTCCTTTTTTTTCACATTAAGTGCTACACTGAATAAAAGCAGCTGAATAATCAATCTTGAGATTACTGGAAAAAATACAGTGGTGAAATTTTGCAGGATTTTAGCACACTACAAAGACCCACAGTTTTTTCTCCAATCTGGAAGACAAATTGTTTCAATAAATGAGGATTTCCTCTCTTTTCAGAAAGGAAAATCCTGCTGTGCATGTGTGGCACATGGTAAGTAACCAAAAGTATCACGGGACTTGTTTTGCTTAGGTACCCATGCCATTTCCTTTCATCCTTCCATTACAAATGTGGGACAACAAGACATTCGAAAAGTTTAAGGTACTGTTTCTTGAAACTTACAAAATTACCCCTCTCACAAGAAAATAAAGCCAACTGAAGTTATCTAATACTTTATATAAAAATCACTTGAACTGATTTGTTTTTCACAAAGAAAATGAAAAGGTAACATAGAAAAGCAACTTGAGCTGCAAAGTGACAGTATTCAGGCAGGCATCAATGCAAGCAAACAAATGTTCGTGTTAATGATAATACTACTACTCATACTGTCTTGTATATATACAGACTCCTTTGACTACATCCTAGCCTCAGTTCAGGTATAACCTTGCACCAAAACTAAAATTCAGCACATCTATTGCCAAAATCTTTTTTGCATCACATTTAGCAACTAGAAAAAATATTCCAAGCTTTGGGTTTTTTTCGCCAGTGAAATACTTTTATAGTCTCTTTCATCTAATTGTTTTCCTTTAAGCAACTGTTATCTTTTCTCCTGTTTCACTATCCATCCCATGCTAGCCTCAACCACTTTTCCATCTTACACTGACCGCCTAACTTGCACTAGCCTATCTAAGCAGTTCTGTGGAAGAGAGCTATAGAGGATACAGCATACAATAAGCCAAACGTGCATCAAAAATAACACACGCTTGCAAAACAAACCCCAAAACACTGTGCTGGAACAGACAGACCACGGGGGATGTCTGTGATGAAAACCCTCTCCTGTACTGACCACTACTGGGACTTGAGCAGAAGCATTTTGGTTGTTTCACTGCTGCACTTCATGAAACACGTGGACAAGTCAGAAAGTATTTAGGGAAGAGTAGAAAAAGGATGGATTATGTAATGTAAGCAAAAGGGAACTGAAGGGAGACAAGGTAACATTATTCAGTGGTTCAGAAGGATGATCAAAAGACTAAAGGAAGTTATTTTCCTATTACAAGGAGAAAGACTTTACCAAGACAGCAAGAAAAGCTACCTGACAGAAAGTAAAACACTTGAACAGAATATATTTGTTGTATATATACATCATATAGATATATATATGATACACATTGTATCTTTTCAGTAGAATGAGAATATGTATCTATATATTAAGATGGTATTTGCTGTCAGAAATTAGTCAATGCTGTTTCAGGGTAAGTGGTTTAGATCATTTCTTGGGAACCCAGTTCAGTCCTGTGACTCTGCATGCTAGCAAAGCACCTTGTCCTTTTGCCAGCACCCATTCAGGCCGATGAGAGGAGCAGTGCCATTAAAAAAACTTTACCTTTGCTGTCCTGAGTAATCTGGGGCAAAGGTCAGGTACAACCTGACCCTCAACAGCAAGTCTAAGGAAGAACAATAAATCATGACGTAGGCATGTGGAGTAATTCAAGTCAGCTGAACTGCACATAAAAACACAAAGTCCACTTAATCAGCTACAGAGAAAATAAAAGCAGGGGTTTGCAGTTAGATGCTGAGAGGTCTGTAAGTAGGAAAGGGCAAAAATACGCTAGAACAGCCACCACCTTTGACTCCTGTATACTGTACCAGTGGATGATGATATTATTTGGCTTCCAGCTTCCTTGTACCCTGCTTCTAAATAAAATACATGGCTCTTCCCTCTCCTATGTGTATTTTGTCTACACAGATTACTAGCAGCTTGGTGTAAAAACTATCTTACTTATTTATACCATCCCTCAAAAAGTAGAGATCTCCCTAAGTTGATCATAAGTAATGACCCATTAGCTGTCCAAACAAAGGAGTTTTATCTTCCACTTCACTGTAGCTACAGCTACAAGTTTGTGTTCAAGCTAAGCCATGATTTTTTTCCCCTCCATCTTCATACAACTTTTCTTTAAGTTTCCAAGAAGTGTTGTTTGGGGGATATTTTTATCTGTCCTTTCCTCCTAATCTTTTGTGTTCTCTACTAGCTACTCTTCTCCAATGCCTCTCCTGTTTTTAATATACCACACCACAGAGCAGAAGTCAGTGGAAAAAAGCAGTGGGATGAGCACATTAAGCTCCAGTAATAATATGGGGACACTATGGGTGCCTTCCTTCTCAAAACATTTAAAAGCAAAGGTATCCCGACTTCCTTGATCCATTAGCCATAACAGTACATGAAACACTGAGAGCAAGATTAAGTTTTCTTCTCAAATCAAGGTTGGCTAAATAAAGAACCATTTCACGCACAGAGGACAGAAAAAAGAAAGCCTGAAGAACTGACTAAGGATTGAGGGACTGCTGTTGGGGTTGGAGAGGTCCTGATGTGATCTGGATGCCTGCAGCCTGTCTGGTGTATGCTGACCATTGTGTATGAACCATTGTGTCCCTAAGGCTGGAGCCCCCTACACACTCCTCCTGACTTCCACCGCATAGCTTTCTAGGAGTCCGGGCCTGAAGCAGGTTCTCCAAGCCAGGGAGACATCAATGATCCCATTAAAACTGTTCCTAGATATTTTTGTGAAAACTGACAGGACTGCAATCCTGGTGAAGATCTTGGCCACTGTATATACATGCTGTTTTGGCTTTTCCTTTTACCAGCAACATAGAAACTGACTGGTTTAAGAACCAAAGTTCCTTGAGAAAATTCAGGCAGAGCAGAACACATCAGTAATTACATTACTAACATTCCCTTTTCTTTGCAAAGCCATGTCCACAGCACATGCATAACTGAGTTTCAGCAACTTGTTTTGGAGTCACACCTCATGCAAAACAACCGTTAAGTTTAACTGCAGCAGCTTCTGACAAACGATTTATCAGAGCCATTACTGAGTAGACACTTTTTTTTTTTTGTAGTACAGCCAGGACTGAAAGTGCTCAAACTGAAAAACTTATTTCCTTTTGTTGTGCCATGCAGGTGCATTAGAACTGTTGTAATATTGGGCCTTGTTTGATGGAAAGATTCTATATGCGTGTATATATACCACACATGCACATATGCTCCAAACTCCAAGGAAAATAAACAGAAAGTTAAGCTGTAGTCATACTTTTATTTATACCGTTCACAGCAATCCTCATTTTCTCTGGGGTACCCAAAACTGTATGCAAGGGGATGGCAGATTTGGCCTCTGGCTTCACGAGACACTTGACAGCTGTACTGAGCGAGGTTCGTATGGGCAGCTGTGCGACACGTCATGCTGCACTCATTTGGAAAGTACCTAGCAGCCATGCTTCAACTCATTTTGAAATGAGAAAGGACACTTCTTCCTGGTTTGTATAAAGGTTATCAGAAGACCACAGCAAGTTCCCACAGCAGTAACTAATTGATATTCTTAGGGGGATAAAAGAAAACATATCCATTTAGGCATGGAGGCATGTACAAAGTTGTTTTCTTAAAGCACATGGGCTGAACTCTGGAATAAGGGTGGATGTTGTGCAACAGCTGCTTTATCGAAGCCTGCCAGCTAATTTGGAAATTACCTCCCGTTACCTACATACAAAGTGCACTAGTATCAACATACTATTGAAAAACTAATGACCAAAATTAAGGGGAAAAAAAACCCCAAAACATAGGTGCAGTTCAGATCAGAAGTAGTGCTGCCCATTTAACAATTTCCACTGATCTTACCAGAACTGAGTGTACTTACACAGTTATATAAAAGTTATTTGAAAAAAACAGACTTCAAATTCTGTTTTTGAAGATGTGAGCTAGTGTGCTCGGTTACACAACATGCTACAATTGAGTTTCTTCTTCTGCTCAGAGCACTAGGCAGTTATAAAAGGTGTTAGTAAGTCTTTAATTACATCATAAACCTTGCCAGTGTTTGATAATTTCTTTGGGGATTTGATAGAGGAAGCAAAAGGTTACAGAAATTTCGGTTTTTCTCCTCAGGTTTCTCACCCTCACAGAAGTTCAATCACGTGGAAGAAACAAATGTGAAAGTATCAGATGAAAGAAAGCAAGTAAATACACTTCAAGTTCCTTTTTAATGTAAAAAAAAGAAAAAAACCCTAATAGTCTAAGCCAACTTCAAGGAGCTCTGGCTCAAGGCTGAGCACCTGAGGTTAATAGTAAGTGTTTTGTAATCAACCCCCTAATTTTATGCTGTGTTCAAGCTAGCAGTTACTAGCTGAATTAGCTACTGAATTCAGTGCTACCCAACTCGGGCAGCATGCATCTGTGGCAATCTGCCACTGAAGACCAGCAGAAAATTTGCTCTATCACAGCCCATTCCTTCCCAGCCTGGGTCCACTCCACCTACCCGTCCTGAGATCATCCATCAGCTGGTGGTGATCCACTAGTTAGTTGCAAGGCAGGATTTTTCTTCAAATGCTATAGTCCTTCACCAAGCTGCTCCAGCATCACATTCCATCACTTGTGCACAATGTAATTCATAACATTTTGCAGGGCCTCTTATATTAGGAAAAATGGAGATGCTGCTAACTTCAGAATGTCTTTTGAGCAGTGTCGCTGTAGAGGGACACTACTGGCTATACTTCCTGAGGATTTAAATATGAAGGATGAAACTACTGCTTGTGTAATCACAGTAACTAGCTGTTCTTGCCATATAATGGTGTCCTGCCCTACCAGAGCTCCAGTAACTTAGATCCAACAGGTAGAAGCATGCTCAAGAAAAACTCAGAAAAGGATTTTTCCTTCAGGTTTTCTCATACATGAAATATAAGCATGTATAGCAATATTCCCACTTCAGTAACACTGGTATTTGTTTTCCATTAGCATTATGAAACTTACTTCAGCAAATATGTTTTGTGGGTTGTAATCCATAGCTTGCTAACCACCTTGTTCATTTAGAGACTACATATATGCTTTTTCAAATATAAATATAAGGAGAAGTAAAAAAATCATGACAGAAAGCATTGGTTAGTTCCCAGGAAAGATGGCATCTAGAATTTGGCAGCCTTCAGACATGAGAATTGCAGAATCACTGGGTTAGAAAAGACCCCCAGGACCATTCCTATCAATCACTAAGCCATACCCCTCAGCACCTCATCCACCCCTCTTTTAAACACCTCCAGGGAAGGTGACTCAATCATCTCCCTGGGGAGCCTCTGCCAGTGGCTGATGACCCTTTTTGTGAAAAAGTTTTTCCCCCGATATCCAATCTGAACCTCCCCTGGTGCAGCTTGAGGCCATTCCCTCTTGTCCTGTCCCCTGTCACTTGGGAGAAGAGGCCAGATCCCTCCTCTCCACAACCTCCTTTCAGGTAGTTGGAGAGAGCAATGAGGTCTCCCCTTGGGCTCCGATTCTCCAGGCTAAATAACCCCAGCTCACTCAGCCTCTCCTCACAAGACTTGTTCTCCAGCCCCTTCACCAGCTTCATCACTCTTCTCTGGACAAATTCCAGAGAAGAGTATAATCACTATCAGACTCAAAATTTTAAGCAGGCAGTGCAGGCCTTGTTTTGTTTTTTATTCGGTGATTCAAACTTTCACAGTTCTTTGTAGCTTAAACTATCCCTTTTTTTTAAAAAAATATAAAACACATAGCATCATTTCCTCAAGCTGTAGTATTATTGTACTAGAAAATGATGTTTGCAAAACAGATCTACACAATTCTGAGTGCTTCTAGAAACTTACTTTTACTGGACTTTTGATAAAAAAATATTGCTACCAAACCTCTTACAGAAGGACAGTATGCCTAGTAAAAGAATACAGTAAATGAGTTATCACTGGGTTTCCAATAAATTAAAGGAGAAAAAGTGGTCACACCAAACAGTGAGAACCAGTCTCTACCACCCAACAGAAAGCAAGTCAGAGATCCGTGAGGTCATGCTGAAATGATTTAAATTACCTTCAATATGTCAAAGCAGAACAGAGGTCTCGGATCTCCCCAAAAGCCTACTGCACCTCATGAACCCTGGCTCCCTGCTTGGCCAGGTATCAGCTTCCTGATGGAGCACTGTGGCCCAGGCACAAGCCCAGCTGTTGGCAGAGGAGCCTCTGCTCCCCAGCGCTTGCATCCTTGGGTACCAGCTGCCGTGACTGAGTGAGGAATTTGTAGCTTACCTGCATGTATGGCAAACAAACTCTACAAAGCTATTACATTAGGGATGAGGCTTCCTAATTAGGAAAACCACACTTTCCACAAGGTAGCTGACTGGCTTACTATTTTGTTATAGCCAAGAGGAAAGAACCTTATGACCTTATGGCACTTTTTTTAAACAAAATAGTACTACTGAGTCTGTAAAAAACCAAACCACAACACAAAATACAAACTACCACCCTCCCCCCAAGTCCCTCTTATCAGCAGAAATACCTTATCTAAATGCAGACAAGAAGACGAAGCTAAAAATAAACATCCCCTACAAGTGTTCCCTCCACAGGGCTGCTTCTGCCCTAATGCTGAAGCCCAGCCCACCCTAGGCACTGTCTGGTTCCCTTCCTTACCAGTGCTTCCCACCCTGCATTCAGGATGCTCCCCAAGCAAAAACGCAGTATTACACACAGGCAGATCCATGCTGAAGAACATCATGGGGCTGGGGAGCCAAGCACTGGACTGAGGTCAGCCAGCACAACCTCCCCTCAATCATAACTTTTCCTACACTGCTTTTCCTCTCAAAAGTGCTCCATCCTGTTGTTCACAAAGTACGGCCATCATTTGTTGGCCAGTCATGCACCATCTCCTCTTCGTTGCTGAGGGAATGGCCTCATGCCTATTTGGCTTGTTTTTCAGTTCAGTTGATAAGAGACAATGTTTAAGAACAAGTCTAGGTGTTGGAATGTAATGCTGTTGAGAGCACAGGTTTTGCAGTCAATACCAAAGATTAAATTTATTTTCTGCTGATGCACCTACTTCTTAATACCTGAATTGTAAATGGCCTCTAAGCAGTGAACTCTAAATTGTAAAAGAGCATCCACACACGTGGTCAGGCCTAAAGAACTCCTCATGTTGCAATCACAACAGATACTGTAGAAAAGAACAGTTTCCTATCACCATTTAATAAGAAAAATATATTTTATATTGGCAACATAGAAAAACTCTCTGGGGAAAAAAAGCCTTCAAATATGTTAATTTTGTAAATATCAAAATTAAGAGTTTATTCTGCAAACTGTGATTGCATTGTAAGTGGGAATAAAACCATTCAGTGTACTTCCTTAAGGTTAAGAAAGCAATTAAATACTGTAGAGTTCATAATATTTAATTTGCCTCAGCTTCTGGAACATAATTAGACACAAAGGGGGGCATATTCAAAATTTTGATCTAGTCTACTTGAAAACTACTTAAAGGAAATATTAACCGATACATACGTTACTGAATCCGTCTGCCAATACTTGCTGATTATCCCAGCAGTTTTCCCTCCTATTGCTGTATGAAAGAAACAGCCAACTAATTCATTAACCAGGAGGTGTTGATTATATACATATTGTTATCAAAAGCACAAACTATGCTTTTTTCCTTTCTCTCAGTTACAGTAATTTTAGTTGCTTGCAAAACAAGCAGACTGAAAATATTCAGCCTGAAATCTGATACTTAAACAATGCTTGTGTAATGCCTCCTTAGGAACCCAAATAAGACACAGAAATTTCATACACTCAAAGCTAGCTATGCACAGCTAGTAGTCTGTCTCAATTAAGTATTCTATTTTTTTAAAATGGTAAAGCTGACCAGATATAGAGCACCTTTCTTTTCCCCCCCCTCCCCCCCGAATAAGTACATCCATAGACCTGGAACATTCTCTGAATTTTATATTTATATCTCCTTAAAATCAAATTAGTTTCCAAATGCAAAAAGAGTCCATATTTTCTTTTTTGCCTGGCCTAACTACAGAAAACTTGGATTAGATGTATCACTTCTCACTCATATATGTATTAACGAATACCAAATTCTGTAGTTACAATGAACACTCAAATTGTTTCCAGTAATTTACCACTGTTACAATGAGAGCCCCAGAAAGTGACTAACTCTAGAACAGGTTAGTAGTTGAAAACAATTGAGAAAGACCAGCCCCCAATGCCAAGTGCATAATCTATTCAATATGTTAAGTTTGGTCTCTAACTAAAAACTACCAGTGCATATTAACATCACACCTAATTGCAATAAAGAGCTATAGCTCTAGAAGATAAAGTGCTACAGGTTTCAATGCAACTGTTCCAGTACATGATGCAACTGAATTACTAAGAGCTAAAACACATGAATTTTAAGGTTCTTCCTCATCACTGAGATTTGTTCCCGGGTAAGTTTAAAGAATACGATATGACCAGCATCTTGGTTGCCACATAACTAAACACAAGAAAACAGAAAAAAGGAGGTTCAAAAAGATCAACTGAAACTGGATTCGAAACTTTCTTCCCTTAATTCTAGGCAGTATTATAAAGGCAAAGAGCACCTACGTGGAGCTGAATCTTTAGATTTCTGCAGCTATCAGCTACCTTGGACAAAGTCCTTGGGAAACAGGATGAACAGAATATATGACAACAGTATCAGAGTCTGTACTTTGCTGTTATGCTTTACATTTTCTGTGCTAATTCAGTAATCAAGAACTTAACCCACTACTTGGCTTTTGCTTGTGGTCTCTCCATCATCTTTAGTTGCTTTGCAAGGTCATAGTAAGGACTAGTGGCATAAAATGCCAAGAAAAGGCAAGACGTTTTGCCAAGCAGGCAGTATCCAATGCCTCCCTGCCAACTGGCAGACAAAACAAAGGCAATACATGACTTTGGGAAATGACTGCTTTCATTAATTTATTTTTTTAAAGTCCTGCAAAACAAGGAATAGAGACCCGTCACTCTAAAGACAGTTTCATACAATTGTCAGACAACATTGAGGATGGTAGGCAATATTTTCAGTATCCACAACTTCTAATGTATTTCAACTCCTCTTTTTCCTTCTTGCCATTGTAAGCAAACCCAAACCTTCTACTTAATAATATTCAGCATTCTCTCTGGTAGGATGTCTCTCTGGTAGGATGTTAATTACAAAAGGCAAGTGGATTTACTTTCAGGAAACACAACACCTAACAGAAGTAACTTTTCAGAGTTCAATGACCAAAAAAAAAATACTTATCTGCTTTACAGTCCCTATAATCCTACTAAAACATGACCATTGCATCATGAGTTTAGTAACTCCTGTAGTGGTTTCATTGGTGCATACCTCACAAAAGGCATTAGTTGGCACTAGGTTCATAAGTAATAAAACTGAATACTTCTTTGCAAATAGGACATCTTCTGCAGTTGTTCATTTACTGCTTCTAGCTCTCATTGTCACAGGGGAATGGGTCGTAAAACTTAAATTCAGTCAGGTTCTGAAGGCCTATCGCAGCATATGACTGCAATATCCCCTTCTCAATATCATATTCCATGCCCAATATTATTCTGTGCAATGTCCTGAGTTATACCACAAACAGCTTATGTAACACAGCTAAAACAAACTACTCTGCAGCAATGAATGGGGACTCTGTAGCTGAAGTCTTTGCCAAACGCATGCATTATTCTTGGTTCTGCTAATGCTGAATGGGGACAAAGGCTATATTCTATCCTTCATGGCAGCACAGTACAGTGACGATGCTGTAAATTAAAGAAAGCACAATACGCTGACAACAGACTCATTACTACCTCACTACTCTCAGTTCTAACACATAAACATAGCATAGTTTCTCACATTGTGCTGAAAATAAAATGAAACAGAGATAAATATGGGAGACCCTTTCCATCTCAAAAATATATATCCCACTTCCTCCATCTGGATACAATTTTGTTGGGTGGTATTTGCATCAACCTTCTATCCTTTTTCTTACCTTTTATTTATTTTCAGAGCTGTAGTATAAGCATATCAATAACTTTAAAAAATAATCTTCTCCAGAACTACAAATTCTGTACTCCTACAAGAATCTTCTCCATGGCCTCTGGTAATGTCGCATCTCTCTCCACTATTATTATTTCAGGCAAATACAAAAATCAAGTCTGGGAAAGACCTAAGAAAGTTTCGTTGATAAATAGATGTAGACATTTCCCATATAGGTAAATACATTAGTCCTGATTCCTCCATAATCCCTTGTTCTGACCCTGTTCCCTGTCTGCCTCTCCTTTTCCCCCATATATATATATGACCTGGGCTGTGTAGCTGCTAGCTGTAACCATGATATCATCAAGATATTGAAGATCACCTAAGTGGAGACTTCAGAAAGCACACATGTAATAAAAAAACTGTTTGCAGAACTTTGGGAATTCCAAAGAGCTTTACAAACCTAGAAAATATCCATGCATACAGAAATAACATAAAGCAGACTTGATTCTAATGTCCTAGGAGAATACACTTCCATATCAATACTATGCTTGCCATAGGAACAAAGAAATTCCTCCTAGCATTCTTATTATCTCTGGAAAAAAAACATAATGCTAGTATACACAAACATCCGACTACTTTCAATTTCAATAAGTCTTATCAGGATGAAACATATTAATGGTAACTATGACATTGATCAAAGGTTAAAGGGTATCTGACCATCCCCAGCATCACGAGCAGTGCCTCTGGCTCAACACCACCACTCATCCTTAGATCAGATGAGCCACTGGTTACTAAAAACAGCCCCCAAAACCTCAAAAATGCCTGTTATGAATGGCAACTGACATTTCATGGAGACGATCACATTACAGTTCCAATAAAGAAATTTGACGTGAAATAGGAGAAACAGTGAATGTACTACTACCAGGAATTACAAAAAAAAAAAAAAAAAAAA